>JAUUEB010227283.1:0-13552 GCA_032362205.1 Clione limacina | reverse complement strand
AATGCCAAACGAGAGCAATCGTATATAAGGCCACAGTGACGGCCGAATATGGAGACATCCGAACCTACACGGGCAGTACGGATATAACCTTCAAACTACGTTATTACGGGCACACAGCAGACATTAGGGACAGAGAATTGAGAAAAAAGTACTAGACTGGCAAGCTACGTGTGGGCTAAAAAGGACAGTGGGGTGGGAATCATATCGGTGAAATGGGAAATATTGAAAATGTGTCATGGATACTAAGCAGGGGGAGACAAATGTGATGTGTGCTTAAGCGAAAAGCTCGCTATCATGAAAAACAATGACCCCGACTCTCTAAACAAACGCTCAGAATTGATGAACAAATGTCGTCTGAGATGGCGAGAGAAATTGGCCAATAAGAAGTACCTCTGACTCAGGAAGTCATGAGAGGGAAGGACGGGATTGTTTGGAGGCTATGGCATTCTACCTACCGACTTGGTGCAGCTAGCACCGAAACGAACGTCTTAATTTTAAGATGAGAAGATTTTTTCTTTGGTCAAAATGCCCACATTTTTAGACCAAAAGCCCCCCTGCCCCCCCTCGCTCATACGCCTATGCCGGACGTGCTATTCCGATGTGGGTTTGTGTCGTTAATGTTCATAAAGTTTTTTAAATTGTTATTAATTTGTATTTCGTTTCTTTACTTTTGCACGTATTTTAAAAGTACTTTATATTTTTGGACCTGGTGACTATTTCTTGATGTTTAGGTAGTTTCATCCAAGCCGTAATCTTTCCGTCTGATAGTATTAAAATCTCAAACTCAGGATAATGAGGCTAAAGGAAAACAGGGTGTAGGGAAGCTCGGAACTAATTTCATTGTCGTTTCAGTACTGTAGCTCAACAAAACTAAATCAGGTCTGAAACACACAATCGTGCCTCCCGGGAATCATACTTGAGTCATTCGAGTGGTGGACATACGTACTACTTAGTTAGATACATAGCCAAAGTTTGGTAGCATTGATATAGATAGAATCATGATCACGCAAATAAAGTACAACCACTATCACAGTGTCTCTACTTCGAAAAGAATAGTAAAATACTTTGTTCAATGCATGTGTGTTAAGAACTTTGCAAAACGACAGTCAAACGCAACTACTTATGCAGGACAAGATGTTAGAATGCAATCTCAAGGGTGTAATATTTCATACAATCAATCTCAAAGTCAAATAACGCATAGTCCATTTGAGTATTATGAGATGAATGAATCGTCATGCACTCAGATAATGGGCCAAATGTGATTACAGTTCATATCATTAAAACTGTGAAGTTTATTACACTACTTCTTTGACGTGATGCTTGCTACAGTTAACAACCTAGTTTTACAAAATTAATATTACGTTTTCCCATCGCGCATGTTTCAAATATAAATATACACTACATGATGTCAGAAGGTCTCAGCGTAATTGATGAGTAAAACACTCTTGACATTCAACACAACAAACCAAGCCAAAATGAAACTGGCGTATGATCCACAAGTCGCAACAAATCAATTGGCTTACCGGTGATCCTATGGCTATCCTTCAAAAATATATACTTTTTACAATAACCACTTACTATTAAAGAACTAAATACTTAACAAGAGTTTGTACTTATGTTGCGTGTTCATGTACTCAACGTAAGAACAATCAGACCAGTCAGTAAAGTTACGCCATTAACACCCCTTCCCAGACCTTGAAGGAAAAGGGTATTTGGGTACATCTAAGTGTAAAACGATGATAAGACATTGTGTACGTCGTTGCTTCAAAATCAGAAAAACTTTAAATGTACACTTTTATGTAGAAATCTAGATGTTCATCGATAATAATACCTCGTGCGAGTCAAAGCTTTGAAATCAGAAACGTAAGTGTGCACTTTATTGTATTATCGTAGATTTATCAATATCTCTCATATGATGTCACATACTTTTATGAAAGCTTTCGCTCCGCGGGTGGATCGCAGCGCAAAGCATTGGATTTTACACATGCTATTACACCTGACATTATTTTTTCAACATTCTTGTATGAGTAAATATTGTAAACAAAATATTTTTTTTTGTTGGGTAAATTCTGCAATAAATAAATTACGTCTTTCTCTTATTTAAACAGATAATAATCAAAACATTGTATTATTCGTGTCAACCAAAATAATCGGATATCTTAGCAATTAAATAGAATGTGCATGCACAGACATATACATTAAGGAATGAGAGCATTTAGCCATGTGTATAAAGGTTTTACTAAATACATTCATAAATTATTTGTCATTACCAAACTTTCGGTTTTGAATACCACCAGACGGAACGGACGCAGACTTTTGACACAATATTCACGCATTCAAAAATATTTGCCAGGTTCAAGAGAGAAATTTTGCTTTTTTTTAAATTTGATAAAAAATAAACTCGTTAAAATTGAGTCATTAGGAAATGTGCTATTAGTTAAGCCGCCGAGAAAAAAATCAAAACTCATTAAAATATATCAAACACCTGGGTTCAATTTAACACAGAAGAGGCAACTAAACACGATATGTCTTACATCTAGCGAAAAATCCTGAAAAGATTTCAAATACTTGGTAGAACTCTTATGTAAACAGTTAATTGATAACGTCTTTCATCTTTAAAGACAACATTATTATTATTAACCTTAGGCAAGCTTATAAGCTTGAATTCGTAATAGTTCTAAGAATAAGCATACGCTAATAAGCAGAAAATAAAAGAACTAATACTATGTCAATAATTGAGTCGATCGACAGTAAGATACAAGTTGAGAGAAAACCATGCTTTGACAGGATCTTGAGGTTTCTCTTCAGCGCCCACATTACACAATCGGGCGTGATTTTGTGTGATCATCAGTTGACATAGCCACACAATGTTGCGTTTGCTTACAATTTAACTTGGGACAATTATCACTAGGGCCGCTAAATGGTCAAAATATCAAAATTTTCATAATTGTTTGAGAGTAATTTAAAATGAAGGTTTTGCCAAGACGATAACAAATGTGTAATATGTCTTACGCTACGACCATTCAACTCGTTGTTTTCTTTTGAATTTTAACCTGAACCCATTTTTTGTATCTCTCTGTCAATCACTGAAGACGTTTGTTCTACCTTATTTATTATTTATATGTACCATTCATTTCACACTTGTTGACTATTTGTGAGTACCATATACAATTTTATAGATACTTATAAAAAAGAATTAATTTAAAAAAACATGAAGTTCAAAAATCTTGGTACAGACATTCCGGTAGTATAGTACCAGCTAACCTTACATTATGGCATGCAAGTTACATCACTGCAATATTATGTCATGTAAGTTACATCACTGCAATATTATGTCATGCAAGTTACATCACTGCAATTGAACGTCACTTACTACAACGTTTAAATTTTGTTAGGAACACTCTCATGTCGTTTGATTAATCCCCTTCAGAACCTCATATGAATAATGTGTGCATCAGCAGATACTTTCCTTAGCCCCTATTAAGATATAAGAGAGATAAGAGAAGTTTATTGTCATATGCATATTATTTACATAACATGCAATGAAATTATTTGTGATCTGCAGGACAACATATAGAATATAGTCACATAGAAACATACACAATCAAGCATACATATTAATTGTACATCAACAGTACTTAGCCACAGATTGAAAAAATGTAAAGAACAATACCATGAACAATTCATAAATATCAGCATAATTGAACTATTTAGAAAGCATTTCAAAGAAATGCAACAAGGTTCCCAAAAAGGATGAAGAAAAGGTCGGTTATGAGCAACTTAACCCCGAGGAAGCCCAATGAAGGAAACAAGGGAAAATATTCATTTATCTATTGTTATTCATTAACCGAATTACCGATAGAAAAAAAGCTATTATAGAATCGGTTGGTTCTAGTACGAATAGACCTGTACCTTACCCCTGATGACATCAATTCAAAAAGGTTATACCCAGGGTGAAATTAATCATTTACAATTGACTTCGATCTTTTGACAACTCTCTGGGCATAAATGTTGCAAATAGATTTCAGTTTACAGCCAATAATTCTAGATGCTGTTTTGACAATACGTTCAAGACGATCTTTGTCGCGTGCAGTGCTGCATCCATACCAAACAATAAATGCCATGTTGCGCAAACAAAATCCTTTGTGAAAGGGGCTTACCGACGTAGCAGTGAGGGTTAAGCCCGTCATGACTGCTCAAGGGTTGTCTTTTGCGAGAGTCAATTCAATCTGAACGATATTTATATTGTTGTACAATCAGCAAGTGATTAGTAGGTAATTACGCCATTTGCATATACATAATGTCTACCTGTCACTCTTGTATTGGAATAGATGACTTGAAGTCTCGGTTGATTTAAACGAAACAATAACACTATATTTTTAAAGCGTTTTTGGCGCTTAATTTATCGAAGAGGGCCTGTTTGTGTCAAATAATGTAAATTATCGCGTTAGCGCTGTTTCATTTATATAGCAAATCATATGACAATTCGTGTCTGAAAAGGATTCTTAGAATGGAAAATGAACAGTTCGACGATTATTTAGTTTATACAATAATGGCTATACTTATAACGGCGAAAGCTATTTAATTCGGGATGATTGATGTTTGAAGATAAGTCCCTTGCCACTACATTCCATTTTCCAAGCTCCTAAGCAAACGATCAAATAGTAAATACACACATGAGGTCCCAAATATAAACGCTCATACTTAACAAAAGATATGTTTGCTTTTACAGAGTTCGTATGACTCCATTCGAGCACGTACTTTGAACTAAGTAGGATATTGTAGGTTGCAAACTCTGTCAAACGTACACTGTACTCTTTTTCATTTTTAACGTTTCCCTAAATTGTTTTATTTAACTATGGAAAACATTTTTCGTGTTTTCAAATATGTTTAGTCTTATGTTTTCCATGTACAGTTTAACGTAATAGTTTGTTGAAATACGTTGCAATGTCAAAATATCCTTTTCAATATCAGTGATGCTTAACTGAAATGTTTCTTAGAAGTAATCAAATTATGATATCACCTAGTTTTGCGACGAACTGTAGACTACACAATAATAAAATTGACATTTTAAATATAAAGTTAAATGCTGACGAATAAGAAAGAGAATCATTTCTTCAGTGAAAAGCGCAGTATCAATAGATCCGTCACTTTTAGATATCTCCTCGGCAGCCCAAGGCAACAAAGTGTCAATATTCATAATAGGAATTGAAACTTTCTTTTGATTTGGTTTTGTAGGTGTGCCTAGAGGGCGTCTGATGGTCGAATAATATAAGCGTGAATTTTGAGTTATGAGTAATTTTATATTACTTAACCCTATAATGCGCGTACAATCATTCGAAATGAAATTGTGTCTGCAGCTTTAGGGGTTAAGTCAGAAGTGAGAACGTAAATTATATTTGAACCGGAATGTCATGAAATAGCAATATGGCTAAAACTCGATTTTTTACCTTTCTGTTTTTGATAAAATAAAAACGAAAATCATAAGATTAAGAGTTCACAGGATCGAGAAAATCTATAACAATTTACACTGAACTGTATGCGTGTATGCTTGTATGCTTGCTTGCTTGCCTGCTTGCTTGCTTGTGTAATTATTTCCTCGAAAGTCCCTGGATGGATTTTGCTGAGCTTTTAACACCTGATTACTTTCATATCAAAAGTGGTAACTGAGTCCCTTTGGTGTAATTTGGTACATTCTACGATTTTTAAATATTGTAGAGTATTTTACTCTGTCTATAGTTCGATGGACTTTAAATCACCATTTTACTCATTGTTCTGTTTACTTATGTCCAGGAAGTGCACTCCGAGAGTTTCCTAGAGGTACGCGCCATATGTGAAACGAAAATAGTCTGTTTATCATGGAAGTTGTTATACGAATCGCGACTTTGGATTTTGATTAATCTTTTTGCAGAATGCATCAAGAATTTTCAGACGATGGTGCTATTTGCACGAAGGGCTTGAGTTTTGGCACATGGGTCTTTTTAATAGTATTTACGCATCGGGAAGAGTATGGTGAAATTGGTCTTTTAATACTTTGTTATTGTTCTTCTTCTTTTTCTGTAAAGCTAATTTTTAGACAAAGTCGAAAAACACCGACGCGACAAAATTGCTAGTATTCAATATACTACATGATTCATGTTAAGCAGAGAGAAGCATTCATGCGATTTTCACTTTTTGTAAAGTGATTAAAGGTTTTTGTTGCCTTAAACTCATAACAAACTTTGTTTTGCTGTCTTTTTTACTTTTTTTATTTTTAAAGAAAAATCCTTGCATTTCAATCTCAGTATCTAAATTGTAAAGTTATATTTCATAGATTTCTTGATTCCATCTTGCTCTGGTACAACTTGTATTACTGTTGAAGTTCTGAGGTCAAAATTTAAACCGTGTGTGGACTGTCAAATAAAAATGTTTCATGGATGTCTTTTAAAAGTGCCTCATTACTTTTTTTCAATTAACATTTTCATTACGTCCAACTATATATATAATGTGACACAAATCGAATGTTCGGATAAAAGGAAATAACGGAAGTCACTGTTAATGATGTGTAATTAAGTGGGTTATAACATACCCATTGATTCTTTAGTTACTACTTCATCAAAAAGTACGTACTATTCTATCTACATAAAACAATTCAAAGTCTCTGTATTTATTTATTTGTGTGTGTATTTGTATGCAACAGGATTACAGCCACAGTTTTAACTCAATCGATCTGAAGCAATTCAAGCAAACTGTTGGTAGATGTTACCAAATGTGTGATTAAGGTTTTAGTAAAAATCGGTCGACTATAAGAAAATGTATTAGCTTTTTAGTTTTTCTAGTTTTCCAGACAGGTCACTACAAAAAATGAGTTATCAGGAGTTCATTTAATTTAAAAAGTAGAACGTTTTACTAGGCGTCATTGGTTTGGTCATATTTGTTCTGATTATTTTGAGATAATCACACTCTTTCTTGATTTAAAACTACCGATTTCATGAAATTATGTTTTTGATTTTGTTCACTCATTTCATAGCACTAAAAAAGCTGTATTTCATATGTAGGATGTGGGATTTTGTAGCACACTATCAATTCTAACTTTCTTCCTCATACACACATAATGGGTCTTTTAACGGATACATATTATATGTTTCACATGTATTCATACTTCTTCCTCGCTTGGACAGTACTCAAACTAACATTACAAGAAGGGGTAAGGTTTTGTTAATTCCTGTCTTTCCTATTCAATGTTGAACTTTTTTCCTCACTTTTGTATGCACCAATCTGTCTTATTCTGAAAATACAATGATATTCTCACTATGTTTCTTTATCTTGTGCCTTTAGCCTTACTGTCACAACATTCAGTGTGTCTCAGTCACCCTCACTCCCCCTCCCCCCTTATCGTTTCCGTGCAAACTCATCAGAAACTTTATTTATAACTATTTATTATTATAACTATACAAGTAGTACGAAAAAAAAAAATTAACAAGACACAAGTGACATTTACAGAGTACTATACTATAACAATCTGTTGTCTATTATCTAGGTACTTAATAACAATTATATGTCATGTGGTCTTTGAAACATTCACGTAAAATAACATGACTTTTCAAGCTGTTTATGTTTACAAAAGTAAACAAGCAAACAGCTTGTTACCCAACTCGACTTTAATCATTGACTTCCAAACCAGGAGAAGCCACGTATCTCAAATAACAAGATAGAGGTGCTTTGATTTTGAACATAACGGAAAGGTTACAAGTGACTCTTAACATTGAAGTGTTTTTGTATTCTAGGTGAGAGTCAAAAAGTGAAAGAGCAATCTAAAATTATTCTGCGAAGCTTTATGTCTTTATATTACAAATGACCCTACAAGAAAGACATCATACAAGATTCAAAATTGCAACGGTTTTGTATTCTTTACGTAAGACGAACACTCTTCAATCTCGCGAGACTTGTATAAGTGCCCAGTGAGTGCGGAAGTGTTTCTCATTCAATCATATGGATTCCTAGATGTTGAATCTATAACCATGAATTCACTTGTCATTTTCCTTAATCCTTCAAAAGTAGATGACCCTTTTGTTTGTCATTTCAATACCATTGAGTGATTTGCTGAACATTTTCCATTTAGATAACAATTTCTTTTTCTTAATCATTTATATCTTATATATCTTTTTGATCGATCTTATCGATTTGGTGTTTCGTCGCAGTAAAACTCATAAGGCAGACATAACATCAAATCATACTTCTCATTATTGCTATTTTTGTTTAGGGATTGTCTTGTATTTGTTTGAAAATAGCGAAAACAACAAGGCAATGCAAAATGTGTGTAAATGTTAAAAATTGCTTTGGTCATACATTTCTTATATGAACTCAATGACAAATTTAATTGTCATGGGAACGCGTAGTAATTGATGAAACGTGTTGCCTTAAAAAAATAAAAGGGTAGTATATAGTATTTAATAGTTCGTCGTTTATCCTTCGCAATAGGAAAATGTGCATGAACCTTTGTAATCCTTAAAAAAAACAAAGGGTGACTACGAGAGGTAGCAGTAAATTAGATACAATTTGTTTTCTTGTTCCCCCCACCCCCACCATCAAGGAAGATTTGGATGCAAGGCAATTGGCGAGGTAAGACTATAAATACCGAGTAATTACGGTAAGTGATAGGTGCACTGTACTTTATTTACCATCAATACATTTCTTATTTTTTTTCGAAAAACATTTGTTACAAGAGTTATTTATTCAAGTTAACATTCGAAACGGCAGGTCAACCCCGCCTCATTCACTTAATTAATACATCAACATGGGCAATGGGACGCTAAAAGAGATACAATCCCTACCCATTCAATACAAGAATAGACTTGGTGTTTCCATTATCTGACTAAGCCTTGGTCATCATATTAGTATGCCCTCGTGAAGTATTTGCTCAATCATTCACCCACTCACCAACTCATTTAATTACTCAATTAATGAATCATTCTTTAAGTCACTCAATCATTTAGTCACACTCTCACTCAGTTACCTTATCGATTAACCACTTACTATGTCTATAATTTACTCACTTACACCCTCACTAACTCAGTCATTCCCTCTGCCTTTCAAACTGACTCACTCACTCACAGCACATTTACTCACTCACTCTTTCACTCATTCACGCATTCACCCAAGTATTCAGAAACTAACTCATTCACACACACTCACTCACTCACTCTCTCACTAAATCGATCACTCATTAGTCTTTCTTTTAGTCACTCTTTCTCCATTACGCACTCACTAACTCATTCACCCTTAAATTAATCAATATCTCTTATACTCGCCAACACACTCATTCATTAACTCACTTACAAATCCTGATGTACTTCGTTTTTGTAAACTTTTACTTTTACTTCAAAGCAATTTCCTTATTGGGTACTTAATTAATTAAAATTGTTTGGACTTTCAATTCTAACAGTGCTTGGTATCGAGGCCCTGCAGTTCATCAGAAAATTTAGGTTTCGTTTGTTTTAACTTGTAGAGATAATTCAGGGCTTGGTCAACAGCGTAAAATAAAATGAAGATTGTGTCAAATAGGGCTCAGCTAGAACTAAGAAGTACATGGGAAACGATCGGATGGTGATAGTTTGACTGTCAACTATCCATGTGACCGCCTACCGTGACCTTGGATATTAAGACATGTCAAGCGGCTACCCTTGGTTTATAATTATCCCACCACATAAGAAAATAAACATTGATATGATGATAATGGTTGGACTCGGGTGATTAAATCAGTGAAGCATCGACCCTGGTCATGTTGTATTCTGTGTCACTATGACTTTTTGAAACACAACTTATAAGTTTAATGATGATATACAAAATTAAGTGCAAACTTAAATGATATATGAGACAGTGAATTTCTTAATGACACTAGCTGGTTTAATGCTATGACGTGTAGGCGTAGTTGAACATTTACATCATCAATAATGTAAGACAGACATAACAAACAACATTGTCATATCGAATTACTGATTATCAACACAAAGGCTGTTAGAAATCTAGTTTTTTACTATGTCAGACTAACCCACCTAAATATTTAAGCACGTCTCTGCTCCTTTTATTTCGACGATATTTCATTTCACTTCGTAGTGAAGATAAGCACCGTTTGTAGTTCATAATAAATGTCTTTATTTTTCGATAATTAATAATTTATGATCAGGCTAGATTTCGAATCAAATATAATAATGGCATAATGAAATTGTATCTTATGATACCCAACTTCTAGTATTCTTTAACTTATTCCAAATTCTATCAATATTTGAACAATGTGTCATTCATCGTATTCTCTCTTGAAAACATCTTCTATGTGTCAGTATCTAACAAAGATTTGATCTTCCAGTATCATTTTGTCTTGCATCGATTAGCGATACAGCATGTCTACGTTTTTGTTTCCATTAGATTCCAGACAGATTAGTTTACATTTGTATCGCGTTACAGACGTCTCAAATTATTACAATGTTTTGTTTGATGTTGTTTTTAAAGAACAATATAATTCACAGATATCGTGAACAGACTGATCACCGTATTTCATTTGTATTACAGGCAATACATGAGCTGTATCAAGTTAAGACAAAATGCCAATTCTAATGGTTTGATAAGAAAAAAATATGGATCATAAAATTAGCCCTTGACTCAATTTATAGTATCAACAATGATTGTTATCTTCATAATAATAAAAAAAAAAGAATGACGTTTAAAATTAGAAATATTTTTTTATGCTTACAAAATTAATATTATAGCATTTTTCAGATTCCATTTGTGTCAATTGTTGACAAAGACCTTTTATTTTGTTAAACTTAAAAAAATTAAACTAGGTTTGTTACATTATTTCAGTTTTGAAATTATAATTGCAGACGACTTAAACACTCCTAAATACTTCAGTGTGGACATGAGCTGATTAAGTTATACCTTTAAGTGGTGCATTTTTGTCTTGTAGTCATATGTATTGTTATTGAAATCTGTAGAGAGTTGTGGTTCACGCAAATTTGAATATTATACTTTATTATGTCAATTACATACAATTTCATTGGTGTTTCGTGCTGTAATGCTATTGTTCTTGTTTTTTTAAGTGTTACAATTTGTTTCTTTCGAAACGTTAGATAATTTGAGATAATAACTACATTGAACATAGTTTCAACTTAATACCCTTGTCTCAGAATTCACGAATATCTGAAAGTTTAAAAGATACATTTCAGTATAATACTAAACAGAATTACTCAAAATGTCAAACATCTAAAGATATGAAATAACATCCAGTGATTTAAGTCATTGAGACCAGTGAATACTTCCTGGTTGAGTTGCTATACCCAATTAATATATTAAACGAGCGTGCCATGAATTGGGAATGGAAACTCGTCCAGGGCATATTCATTTTATTCCACTTTGCATCTTTAATAAAGGTGTGGTGATTCTTTCAAAACGTACGTTATATAAATCATAAGCACACTTGCAAACAAGAGAGTACGACTGTAACTTTTTCTATGGACAACCAACGTGGTGAAAAATCGATACTCGCAAATGTATTGCGAATCGCCCCTCGCCGTTCCACGCTTTGTGTTAATTCTTAGTCTTTTTTGTCGTAGAGAAACTAGATCATTCGTGAAAATATCAAAATGCTTTGCATGGGCGTTGTTTCTCTTATGTGGAAAACAAGGGAAATCTTAGATGGCCTGGTTAAATAATAACTACATGAAACATAGTTTAAGACACTTGTCTTTACATTCAAGAAATTTTAAACATATAAGGATGTAAAATAATATACCAAACTATTGAACTCCAATATGCAGCTATTTTTTCAGAACATGTAATGTCCGCCACACATTGCAAGCTATGCAGGTATATGATGAAAGAAAAATTGTTAATAGCGTTAAATCGTCTTATCGACAACGTATTAAAAGAGACAAAAAATACCATTTAACTGGGATCAACCCCGAAACAAAGCTACTAGCCAATACACCAAATCACCAGTTAGAAGTTTAGCTTGGAAATGTGTTTTTTTTAATATATATATTTATACATCAGTTGAAACACCTATTCATTATCATTAATGCTAAATGTATGTATAATTATGTTTAATAGTATATTAATACTATTACAAATGATTATCGATTACATCAATTTGAATCGATACTTAATTATTGTACATGCATGCTTCATTTGAGATTTAGCGACTTACTAATGCATAAGGTGCACCATCTCTTAACCACATAAATCAACAAAAACGAGATGATTCAGGGTACTATTACCGTACCCCGTTGTCGTACACGAGACTATTATCTATCAAAGAGCCGTACCTCATTGTCGTACATGAGACTATAAGATATTTTTCAACCGTACCTCACTTTCGCACTGATAGCGTACTCCGTTGTCGGCGTACCTCTTGATCGGCAAACATTACTGTCAGAGACTTATTCAAGATGCTATTAAATGACAGTTTAAAAAGACAACCATCTGCCAGAAGAAATAATCACTTTGAGGCAACGTCTTTTTACAAGTAAAATGCACTCAAGTACTACAAGAGTTCACTTTGACATGTTCACGTGCACCAACTAGCCCTGAACTGCACTGTATTTGAGTTTGAGTTATCTTTAGTACACCCTGAAATAAATTCAGATGACCTAATTAAACAAGTTGGTCGGATGTGGCTATAGAGAGTTATTACTCTTTCATGGGGTTATTCAGTACTTACATTTTATCTGTGTATATGGCTTGGTTCTATACCATCTCTGTTGTAATGCGATTGTCACAAGGTGCTTTCCCATTTTGTGACAATTTAAGATCATTGCAAACATTACTTTTTGATATGTGTGGTCTATTGAGGTTTTTTGGTGCAGGTACCTTTGTCTTTATTTAACAAACAGCTCTTTAGTGGTTTAAACCTTAAGATTGAGTATGTCCTCTTTTTCTTCCATTATTCTTCCTTTACGTATACAGCAGTGCAACTAGCGGTTCATTTCCCGATGCTCTCTTTGTCACCCACAAAGCTTGTTCCACTCTTCCCAATATTTTGCTTCTGTATTGCCCTATCGATTATAGGATAATCTTGTTTTGTCAATTATCTTATCTATAATGTTTTTTCTCTTCTTTCTTTGGAAGGTTCTCAACTCATGTATAATACTACTCTTTATATTTTCAACAGTTGAATCAGAAAATAATATGTTCTCTATTCTTAATACGTCATATTTCATTTTAAACTTCCTATGTGTGTTTATCATTTAGAAAAAAGAAAGCGTATTTTGCCATCATGTGACTGTGCTGATTTATGCAATAAGTTCGTCGTTGTTTGATCTCATAGTTGGACAATGACTTAAATCCAGTGTTATCTTAAAGAATTTAACTTTGGGCCTAGTCAAAGATCATTTTCTTGATTTTTTGTTTGGGATTTGGGTCTAATACGTCAGGTACTTGGTATTCAGAAGTGACTCTTTTGTTGTATATTTCTTTTTGTCTCAATTGAATGATGTGCACACAAAACATGGGGAATGCCCCCCCCCCACCTAACTTGAGACCCACAATGCTTTTAATTTGCACAATTTATAACTTATCT
>JAUUEB010227172.1:0-13552 GCA_032362205.1 Clione limacina | reverse complement strand
CCCCCCCCCCCCCCCCCCCCCCCCCCCCCCCCCCCCCCCCACAGAAAGATGATCAAAAAGGTGTAAGATGATATTTGAACGCTCCCTTACTTCTTTGACTCTGTAGTTGGAACAAAGTGACTTGACGTTTCGCAGCCATCGAATTACTAAGTCCACTAAGTCTGGTATAGCGGCCGAGATGGCTGCAAAACGTCACTTCGGCGGTTTAACTACAGAGTAATAGAGATAACTTGATTGTGTATTAAAATCAATATGACTCCAGATTATCTTTATTCGAGAATAACCTAACATGTTTAAATAATATACATGATCCACCATTGACATATCTTCATTGTGTGTTCGTAATGTTTTACATGAACATAGACATTCTATATAGAGCGATATATGGTGAGCATATAACTAACAATTGTCAATTACTCACATAAAAGTCATCGAATGTAACTGTGAAATGTTTTATCGGATTCGTCTCATTGGGAACAAAAAATCTTTAGGTCAACCCCCCCCCCCCCCAACTTCCTTACCGTTTTTTATGCATCTTTGTTAAAATGTCCATAAGGGGCTAATAAAAGAACTTATTACAATCAATATAACTTGAGCTGTATAACAATAGTCGATACTACACGGATTATACATTATAGAAATCAAGACTTCTTAATGGTTGATTTTTTGTCTCAAACTTAAGTATCTAAAAAAAAAACGCAAAACGATTTTCAATTTTGGCGAATTTGCCCAAAATCGTAACGCTTAATACCGACTCCTTTGAATGACATAATGTGTACTTGTTCAAATACAATCGCCCATGGAGCACTGTGGGTTGTAAAGGCACATGATGTGTTTTTAAAGAAAATGAAAGTGAAATAAAACTGTCGTTTCTTGCCAGAAACAAAGTTTGTGATATGGAATTTGTTAAGGACAAAACTCGTTCTTCAATCGGACTAATTAACAAGGCAGGGGTATATTTCATTATGGCGTTTTCAGCAGGGAGCTATCATTGTTTCACACAGTAATGAATATTAATGAGAAGGTGAGAAGATATGACGGGTATCTTAATTAACGCATATTTCACTTGCCATATGTTTGGTATTTCTGTCCATTACCAGTCCGGCGTAGCTCTTGGGGGTCTGTGTTAAATAATGTCCCTCGACCTGATGCCGCCCCAACACGCTCTCTGTCCTTTCAAGGACTAGGCTTTCTGTCTCTTCAATAATTATTGTCATCTAAATATCTATAAAAATCTATAGTTTATCATTTTCTCCACATGGGGCGGTGAGTTCTTTAGTTTACATTTTGTTTTCTCTTCATTCATCAATGAGTAAATCCTAATTGAAAGCATGACCTTAGGAACCACAGGTACTCAGAATGACATTAGGAACCACATGTACTCATAATGACCTTAGGAACTACAGGTACTCATAATGGCCTTAGGAACCACAGATACTCATAATGACCTTAGGAACCACAGGTACTCATAGTGACCTTAGGAACCACAGGAACTCATAATGACCTTAGGACCACATGTACTCATAGTGACCTTAGGAACCACAGGTACTCATAATGACCTTAGGAACCACAGGTACTCATAATGACCTTAGGAACTACATGTACTCATAATGACCTTAGGAACCACAGGTACTCATAATGAGCTTGAAGAAGCTGAGAATGTAAGAACTATTATATATTTGTGAAAAAAAGGATGAGAGCAAGTTACTAACAAAAACATTTTAATTGTGAAATCAATGCCAATGCACGAAACCAGCAACTAGATAATCTCAATAAAGATAAGATAAAGCAAGGGCAAAAGAAAAATCGGTGAGCAGTCTTGACGGAAGGTCAAGTGATGGAGTCATCTGTTTCTATAATGAACAATTTTAAATAAATACTATGATCAATGACGAAGACGGAACAAAACATAACAGCCGCCTGTCTATATAAGTATTTTAATTCAATGTGTGACATTTTAGCATTGAATATTTGAGAGTCTTCAAGTACTATAATTCCATTATCAGGATGAAATCTTCTTCCTGTTTTGAAATTTTGAAACAGCGTTATTGAATTTTTGATAATCGACCTTTTAATTGGCACTAGAAATTCCCTTTGCGAAACGTTTATATGGGTAATTTTGTCTCCTTGGCAACAAATGATTTTGCATTATGATATCTTTATAATGCTTTCTTTAACAGAATGTACAATAATCAGGCGCGTAGCCAGAGGGAAATGGGGGAAAGTCACTCCCACCATTTGAGATCAAAAATTCTCTAAATGTGCAAAATTTTCAACTAATCTGAAAATTGTCGATCGCTTCGCTTCGCGGCCATTGCTTTGATATTATGCTCTCAAATGCTATACATTTGCATCATTTTAAACCAATCCCAAGAAATTCAAAATCATGGCTACGCGCCTGAAAACAATGAAGCACATTTTACGTTTTTGTATTGGCATCAGGCAATTGATCATCATTTCAAGCTTAAATTATGTTGAGGTGTTTTATATATGCGCTTAATGAGTGATGATTATAAGTTTGAATAATGTTTTCATGTATTCCCGCACAAGTGAAAGACGCAAAGGCACCATCATAACCAAAAGTAAAGGAAGAAAGAAAGAGAGAAAGAAAGAAAGAAAGAAAGAAAGAAAAGAAAGAAAGAAAAAAAGAAAGAAAGAAAAAGAAGGAACGAAAGAAAGAGGAAGAAGAAATTAATGAAAAGAGTCAAATTCTTATAATCAGATGACGCCTGTCACATCCACATCCATGTCAAAACAAGTAGTATATGTGACGATTTCTGTACTTATACCTTTTGCCCAGAGGCACTCCTCTCCCTGGCGCCACCACTTCCTTAACACACGTACAACCCAATGTTTATTGCATGCAAGTTGCATTTGTACATTCGGAACATAATGGGGGGGGGGATAGTTGTTTTCTGTAAATACCTGACTTGGTTATACACTGGCAAATCATTATCATCAAAACTGAGCACTTGTCCTGATCTCTCAAACTCGTCCTTCTCCTCTGAGGTGTTTAATGTAGGCACAGATGGAATCAGTTTTGAAATTGTGAAATATCTTAGCTATAAACGTGGTTGCTAATTTGGCTAGAGTAGATTATTTTCCTTTCAACAAAATCAAAGTAAGCTGTCATTTCATACAAGCAGGATCTAAATGTGAATGCCTAGTTGTAAAATGTTTACCTTTGCCTCTCTTGTGAGGTATTGACCTCTCCCCTCTTCATGAGCAATAGCCACAGCAAGCTGTTGTGCCAACTCCTGGTAGCATCTGACAACAGACTCTGGTACTCTTACTCTGAGCACAAACACAACATTCACTGACAGGATGAAGTGCGGCCTTGAACTGGAGCTTTGAGAACCCTGAATATATCAAACAAACTTAATCAATTATTATAATTCAGGGCTAGGAATAACCAGTAACCTATATTTTCAAAGAATGAAACAATAACATTCAGCTGACGAAGATTGTCAGATGACAAGCGAAAGCTCCTGCTGAGCTTCCAATTTCTTCTTGAAGGTAAACGGATTAAAATCGTTTTAATTAATAACAAAAACATTCTTCTGAAAATAACTATAAAGCAATTTGAAAATTAATATATAAAGGAAACAGAAAAATACAGGAGGAAATTAACATTTAGGAGGAGCATTTCTTTCACTCATTCTTAACACAAAAATTAAAATGTATCCACAGAAAATGAAGTTACTTTAGTTTTAAATTCATTAGTTCATCAAAATATGTTGGTATTCTAACTATCTCACCCCACACAGTCAAACACTTATGACCAGATAGTATGAAAGTGTTGACTTATTTTCTTACCTGTAAATTGACTTCTCTTGACAAATGCTGAAGGGAAATTGGAAAGCCGACAAACCTCACATCATCTATTTCTACACTGAACTTTTTTCCACATAGGTCCGACTTTACAATAAGAATGTTTTCCAAGGTATGCTTAGAAAAATTTGTGAGAACACCATCTTTTATGCAGGATTGCATTGATGACTTCCCTTTTTTCACATCTTGGAGATTTTCAGCAATTTTCAGAGCATAAGGATTTTGACCAGTACTTTTCTTTGTTTTTGGTTTTGTTTTTTTAACTTCTTGAATGTAAGGATATCTGAACAGGAGGCGGTTCCCACGAGTCCCTGATGTCACAAGAATTATGGCCACAGGGTTCAGCTCTGTGGCCATGATTCACAAGCTCTGAAATTAAAAAAACATGCAAATTTTAGTGGAGAAACTAACATGAAATATGTTATAAAAAAATGGTTAAGGGTTAAAGAGACCATTTTCTCAAAGAATAAAAAGTATTTGAAAAATGACTCGAACCAGCGCCCAACAGAACTTGAGCCAAGCATTCTGACCAGTTAACCACAGAGCCCTGTTTTTTGCAGGGCTCTGCGGTTAACTGGTCAGAATGCTTGGCTCAGGTGGGCGCGGGTTCAAGTCCCTTGTGAGCAGAGACATTTTTCAAACATATTTGATCAAAAGGTCGGTTCTAACCTTCTAAAGGCAATGTGACGTTCAACATAACAAACTATCTATATCAAAGAATTAAAAAAAAGAACCAGAAAGATAAAACCATAGTTAAAAAACTTCCAATGTAATGGGTGAGGTAAAAAATTAAAATGTGGACTGCAAAAGTATTAAACGACCATTTTCACTGAGTTAAATGACAGTCAAACTCGTTTCAATCGCACACGCTTAAGCCAAATCTTTGTTTAAACTGAACAAAACCTGACTCCCCCTTTCCATCTCTTTATCTTTGTTAAAGAAACACGCTTAAACCGACAGAAAAACACCAGTCAATGTTAAAAAGAAACAAATTATGAGCGAATATCTATTAAATGCAATAGTTTTGGGCCTCAAAAGATTAATCCTCACAAAAAAGCACTGACATTTTACTAAGAGACTAGCTGAAATGTGTTTTGAGACGGGCATGAGTTTGACTATTGTCTACATTAAGGAATAAAGTAGGACATAGATCGGGACATTACATATCTCGTACACTCACTGCTTGTAAACCCCTAAAATGTGTGATTATACTGAAAAACAGTGGTTTGTTTAAATGGAACAAAATTATGCTTCACAAAAAATTCAGTTTAAATGAATTTGACTGTAAAGCAAATATGCTAAACCTTAAAATACTGATGGCAAAAAGAAAGACAAAAACCTTAAGTTAACTGAAGTATTTATTGAAAAGGCATAAAGATCATATCTTTAACAAGTAACTTAAAAAGGAAGATTCTAAAATGTTTAGTTACATAATGCCTGAATGTCCTGTTACTGATACTCCTCTTTCAATATCAAATGCCCCACTGAGCAATTCTGGTATTTAATTTCTGTCTTAGACGCAAGACTGCAGGAATCAATTCTGCTAGCTGTGAATAGCGATGAAGCAATTAAAAATAAATTGACAAGCCGCCAAGGTGTAAAGTTAGAAACTCGGATTCTGTCTATGCACCTTGACGCGCCGCCATGTAGCTAACTTGACTCGCCAGGGTATAACCAGAATAAGAGTTATGTCTTTAGGGGCTGTTCAAATATAATCTTACACCTTTTTGGAGGTTTGTTGACCCCCTGCCCCTTTTCTTACATTTGACAATCCCCCGCGTAATATTACATGTTTTTACTTTCAAAACCTTTTGTAAAATGGAAGGTAAATGGTGCATTTTAGAGCTTTGTTAAGATGGGTCAGGGAAAAATTAAAGCTAAATGGATCATTCTAGACTTAGGGGTTGGGGAAAATTTTGAAAATTGAAGCAAAATGGTGCATTTTAGAGACATGTTAAAGGAAGTTGGAAAATTTTTGAAAAATGGAAGCTTAATGGTGTATTTCAGAGTTATGTTAACGATGGTGGGGGCAAATTATTCAAAAATTGAAGCTTAATAGTGAATTTTAAAGACATTGTGGGATCAGAAAGAGAAGAAGAAAACAACACTCAACAAGGTTTAGTGCTGTCTAGTGGGGTGTAAGCTAAATGATGAGATTTTTAGATGCTAAGGTAGCGAAAAATTTTGAAAAAATCAAATGTAAATGGTGCATTTTAGAGCTATGTGAAGGGGGATCGGGGAAAATTTTGAAAAATGGAAGGTAAATTGTGGATTTGAAAGTTATGTTAAAGGGTTGGGGAAAATTATTCAAAAAGTGAAGCTTGGGGACTGATAAGATGTAAGATTACATTGGGCCTTATATTCTTACACTTTTCTTACATGGGTCTCAGACCCCTCCCCCCCCCCCCTCTTGGGTGTAAGATTATATTTGAACAGTCCCTTAGAAGCTAAACTGTGCCTTTTGATATGACTATGACTCCTTGCTTTTTATCATATTTTACTCGATAATCATAAGGATTATTTCCTGAGGAACTGCTACCCATTTACACCGTGGAAGGGTGGTAGAAAATTAAGTAATTTTTTGTTTGAAAGCGATTTAAAAAAAATATCTATCGTTCATGTGCCAATCAGCGCCTTTTTGTTTCAATTTGATGCAAATTAATAAGGCAGTTTTTCCAGTGTATTGCAGTTGTTGTGTGTTTGATTGAGTAACTCCTTGATTCTTGTTTACCAGGAAACTTAACTTTTCATTGTTGAACTATTAACTTCAACCTTTGATCATTTCCTCTATCATCTCTGTCCTCCCACAGGAACAAGGGGCAGCAACAACGGTATACTGTGCTGTGGCCGAGGACTTGAGTAATGTAGGAGGATTGTACTTCAACAATTGTTGTCGATGTCTTCCTAGCAACAACACAGAAAACAAAGCTCTGGCTTCTTCTCTATGGAACATCAGTGAGCAGATCCTTAACAAGAAAACACAGGCACAGCCTACATCTGGAGATAGGTAACAAATAGGGAGATGTTTAGATGTATTTATCTGGAGGTTAAGGGTTGTGCAATGGAATGTTTCAATTGATTTTAAAGACATTAATATCTTTGGAGATAAGATTTTTTTATTTCTATTTTCATAAGTTTAAAAAAAAACACTCTAAAAGATTTACTTACATATTTTGTTTGTTTGTGAAAATAATCTATTTCCATGACACTCATCTATATAAACATTTTGTAAAATGTGAAGGAAATTGTAGTCTTGCTTGTTTTATTTTGTACAATATCTGTTCTTTGCTGTAGGATGGAACATGGGGGAGTGCAGCTGAAATTACTTTATAATGAAATATGGCATAATTTGTTTTTTATGTAGTCATGTGGTTGAAATGAGTATTGAAATGCTAAATTTTTCCAAAATCACATACAGCGCTGCTACAAGGGCATATAATTGAGTAAAGAGAACCAATTATTTTAAATTAAGAGTAAGGTACCTGGATGGAAAACAGGAAATATGGAAGGTTGTGGCTACACAGGATCATATTACTTTAAAATTTGTTGTAGAAATAATGTATATATTTTAATGGGTACTCACAATCCCCCCCCCCCCCCCTTCATTTATGCTCGCCTAACCAGGGCAGGATTGTACATAAGCAGCAGTGTCAATCTAGATTCTTTAAAATATAGAAAGCAGATAGGTGTTGATCAATTGTTTCTGTGATGTCTACCTGTTAAGGACAGATATATTGTACCCTCAGATGATTGGCATTAAACTCAATGATGGTGAACTTGTGTCAAAAGAGAGCGGTCAGTGGTGAGCAGAAGCTTGTGTGTAAGCTGCGACAAGAACTGTACATTCCATCAAGAGCCAGGAGCTAACAGCCTTAAGGATGGACCAGGATTCATCATGGTTTGCTGCAATGTACTTTAATCTAATATGAATAATACATGAGGCCTTCTACAACTTTATGATCCCTGATTTTTTTTTATACACTATGCATATATTTGAAATTGTGATTCAATGTCAATTTGTTTTGTGTTTAACATATATATTGGGTATTTGTTGTTTCTATGAAGCATTAATGCAGGCCAAGTGTGTTCTTGTCTGGCAGGCCAAGTGTGTTCTTGTCTGGCAGGCCAAGTGTGTTCTTGTCTGCAGCAGGCCAAGTGTGTTCTTGTCTGGCAGGCCAAGTGTGTTGTCTGCATTCAGTCTAGAGTCATGAAGTTTTACATTTATAAGAAATAGCTTCTGCTCAAAATTTGAATTAGGTTTTGCGACTGTATTTATCCTTTCTCTAGTCGCAAGAATGCAAGTTTTATATAAAAATGCTTAATGAAAAATGTCTTCTTTCAATGATCTAAATAGGGTTAAAAGTAATGGTTGAATAAACTTCTCTTCTGAAAGCAGTTCTGCAGTTATTTTCCAAGTTCTTGAAAATACTTATTTTTATCTTTTAATATTCCACTTGTTCCAAATTGATTTTTTCAAAAGAAGATGTAGTGGTATAATTATTGACATCATTTTTTTGCTTCTAAGTCATCTCAAAACAATAATGAATAAACTGGTTTGTCATCCTTAGTAAGAACTTGTGCCTTTATCAGGGACGATTGCATCCTTTCTTTGTTTGTTTAAATCCATGGTCGTATGACCTAATAATTGAAGGTTATCCTTGAGTGTTGCTCATATTTGACTAATAACTTCATGGATTAACACAGATGAAAGATATAAAGTTTAATCTCACGTTTTTATTTTATTCATCATCATCTAGGAGGTGTTACAGGAAGAAGAAACAAAAAATAAAACAATTATTTCCCTTGAGGGAGCGATCATTGAAAAATAAAAATTAATAAAGGGAGAAGTCATTAAATGATGAGGTTACATCCAACACCCCCCATAAACTCAGCCTTGATAATCCCAATTTTCTCATTGTAACACCTACTTCTGATAGTTTGCTGCCTTCAAGGCGTAGGGCCACATATTCTTAGGGAGATTAGATTCTAGAAAGGGGACTTCTAGCCATGAAAAACAGTGTTCTCCATGCTCTCTCGACCTTCCCATTTTGGTGTGGGCTCTAAGGTGCAGTTTTCTCATGCCTTATTTGATTATCAGTAAGAATTGATTCAAACTCTTTTGATATGAATTCCCCGCCTTTTGACACAATTTACTTTACCATAGGGAGCAAAATCAGCAAGATACATTTTAAAAACTTTCCCTGAATCAGATTTTTGTTTTAGTAAGTAAGTAGAAGTGTAATTAGAGTAATTGTCAATACAAATCATGGCATATTTGAAACCTTCTTTTGAAGCTGGCTCAACAGGACCTGCTAAATCAATGTTTACAATATCAAATGTGTTATTTGCTCTTGTTTCTGGTTCTCTACTAATGGTTTGTGTCATTTTTCCTAAAGCACAAATCTCACAGTTTTCATCATTAGGCTTACCATTTTTGATTTTCATACCATCTACACATTTTTGTAAAGATAGAATGTCCTTGAAGTTACAGTTCAATGTCCCAAAATTTTATGCCACTCTTCAATTGTGCGATATTGAATTTTCACAGAATTTATAAAGTACAAGTTTTTGGTTTTAGAAACACGAAAATCAATGTCATTCAAGTCTTTGAATTTGATAATACCTGATATACCTGAAAAAATCATGGATGCTCCATCCTGACTGATAGAATATCCTGATTGAATGATGGCATGTACAATGCTTCCACCAAAGGAAACATAGCATTTATGAGATTTTTATGAGAGTTTTGTGAACAACAATGTATTTCTTGCTGACACATTCATAATGTTCCAAATTTCAGGGTTTACCCTGGGTGCAACAAGATACGTACATTTCACAAATATTCCTTCTTTACGTTGTCCAAAATATCTGTATTAAGATTGCAACAAACAGATTTGTGGATAAATTCAACTAAGTTTACATTAATATCTTGACCAGTTGTGATGAACGAGTAACGACTTCCACCAAATATCTTTGTCAGGTCACACAAAACAAGGGAAACACCTTTTTTAAATTATCCCCTTTTATTGAACTAATCAAACTTTATCGCCCCTTTACAAGACAGTTCTTTTTGGAACTGTTGGTTCAGTGGGATCAGTAAGTAGATACTGAACAATGCTCTTTTGTTGCATCGACTATTTTTGGATGGACAAGCAGTCTGTAAGCTTTTCAAGCTCCTCTTTTTTTAGAATCGATGACTTGCTTCAAGATGCCCCTGTGACGTGTTCTTTCATGTTGAAGAATAGCAAGGCTCTCCTTCTCTAGTGTCTGGCATTTCTTTTCTAATTGGCTCTTTTGACGCTGTGCCAGGTCTTGGTTGAGGTCCATTTCAGCTCTTCAAGAAATGATGAACAAGGTGTAATGTGAATGGGATTCAAACCTAAAAAGGGTGACCTACAACGATATTTTAAAATAGGCTTCTATCCACAAGATTTATCAAAATTGACCACAACAAAACTACGGAAGAAGTAAAAGAGTGTAAGAAAAAAGAGTAAAAAATATGGAATATTGTGAATTTGCTATTTCTGTTTTAAGTTTATTTTTATGTTTAACTGTTATTTTAAAAGGCATAATAATCAAGTAGTTAGCTTCTTGGCTGGTTAACTAGAGTGGGCAAGTTTGAATCACAATGTGATAGATATTTTTCACTCTTGTAATTAGATTCATTAAATTCCTTCACTTCATCAAGTCATGTGTTTGTGGGTACCTGAGGATTCCCACTAGCTGATAGCTCTAGATCCACGAAAATTAGAAGAGCCAGGACAAGAAGAGGACGAACCAGAAGAAACACCTGGCCATCTGAAAAAAGAACCAGGCATATTCTCTTGCGGCTTATTTGTTTGGTCAATCTTTTTCATTTCTGATTCCAAGTCATCACCAAATAATTGTGTGGTAATAGGAATGTCTTTGTGAGTTAAATGTCACAAAAGTTGTGTCATTATTTTTCTTGAGATGACAGGTGAGGAGTGATGGGGTAAATCTTCTACCTTGTCGTCTATTTTTGTTTACGGTCAATCTGTTTCTTTTTGGAACTGATGGTTTAGTGGGATCAGTAAGTAGATACTGAACAATGCTCTTTTGTTGCATTGACTGTTTTTGGATGGACAAGCAGTCTGTAAGCTTTTCAAGTTCTTCTTTTTTAGAATCAATGACTTGCTTCAAGATGCCCCTGTGGCTTGTTCTTTCATGTTGAAGAATAGCAAGGCTCTCCTTCTCTAGTGTCTGGCATTTCTTTTCTAATTGGATCTTTTGACGCTGTGCCAGGTGTTGTTGGCGTCTTGTACTTGTAGCCAATGTCCGATCCCGAGCATCAGCTAAATCAGCAGCGATTCTGAGGGTATTCAACGATTCTTGATTGAAGGCAGAACTGTGATTTTCAAAGGATTTAAACAGACGAGACGTCTCGTCGTCAAAAGTATTTTTGACAATTACATGTGTGTACTCTGACTGAAGATAGTTAATGATACCCCCAAGAAGGGTAAATAATATGTTAATGTCTTCAGCCGATAACTTGAATGACTTATCTGGTAGTTCTCTCGACAGAGAAAAAACTGATAGCTGTTTTTAAGCTGTTTCTGTGATACGGGCTGTTCTTGACATAACCCTCAATACCGGTTTACTCTCCTGTTTTATTCCCACGGAATTTTCATTCAACTTCATGTGACTAGGGAGGCTAATTTTTGATAAACGTTCTTTTATAGAATCGCACTCCCTCTGAATCGATCGAGAAGCACTAGCTTCGTATCTACTAGTGGACTCATCGTCATCTTGTCTACGTGACTGACTAAAATTATCTTGCACTTGCACTGGCACCTCTGTTCGTGACGCTTGTTCACTTTGATCAATGGCCGAATTTTCACCTTGGTCATTCACTATTTGTTCATGATCTTGCTTTATCACTTGTTTGACTTCAATTTTTTCTATTCTTAAAGATAATGCGTCTATACTCGACTGAATCTTTACTAGTGTGGACTGTAACTGTTCATCCATTAAGACGATATTTTTATTTTAACACAAAAGATCCACTTGCTCTAAATATGAACCCAAAAATCGATTGGCCCTTACGGATTTACGACATAAAACACTTTAGTTAAGTCACAAATAATCCAAAGAATAGAATTCACACAATAAATACTCCGATTATATTGGATAATGACAAGAGCTATTTTTTATCATGTTGAAGTTGCAGACATGATAACCAGAAGGAAGTATATATCTCAGCGCATGCGTGAGATATATCAAAAGTTATCAAAAAATATGTGAACACGTGAAAAAGGCAGAAACTTCTTGCTTTACTATTTCAACGATCAACTATAGTCTTTGACAAATAATCTTGATGTTGTTTTTTTCTGCTTTTGTAATCAAAAATAGGTATAATAAAGAATGTTACAAACTATCGGTGATATAAGTGACACTTCTACTTCATGAAATAATCAACTCGTAAGCTTGACAACTATTGCAAAAAGTGGTAAACTCACATGTTTTTTTTTTAATATTTCTTTTTGGTTTAAGATTTTACCACTTCTACCTTACACCCTGGTGCTGGGAAGTTATGTAAAACAATATTTTCCCTGAAACAAATACATAAGTATTTAGTACAAAATTATTTAAAATAATAAACAAAAAACGCGTTATATACTCATCAATGTTCAAAGTAAAACATATTGAAATATTTTTATGAATTTAAAAAAAAAGATTCAATGAGATTTACAATAGAAATCTCAAACTAATATTAAATCCACGAGCAAAATTATGCACATTTAGCCTAATAATAAAATAACAGATGGGGGACATAACGCGATGCCCCCTAAATAAACGCCTCTAGATATGACACCTGACAAACTTCCGATTAAAAAAAACTTACTATTTAACAAAAGTGATCTTTAAATGCCAAATAGTAGCATTACCTACAGAGTTATTAGTAGGCATTTATTACAGAATACAGCTGATTTTTATAAAGAAATTAGAGCAAAATTCAGTAAAAAATGACACCACATTTTGTTTAGACTCCACCATGAAAGCTCGTTAATTATAATAAGTGGTACGCGTGACACTTATAACACACAAAGAACCATTTAATATATCGGTTGATTAAAAAAAGTAAACGTAATCAGTGGTATGTTAAATCAAGAAATATTACAGCTACAAACATAATATTTCGTACACAGATGCTTTATGATGTCAAATTTGGTCATATGAAATGTTAACTGAAGAAATATTACAGCTACAGATTTAATATTTCGTACACAGATGCTTAATGGTGTTAAATTTGGTCATATGAATTCGGGCAACAAATCTTCAAAAGTACGATCACAGCAACGAAACAAAATACGTTAACCAAAAACAGCCATATCATTAGATTTCAAGGGGAATACTAGTCTTTCAAAATCTTAGACCCCTGGCCAGGTAAACTGACAATATTTAAGACAAACCCGATTAGTCGACAACAAACAAGTATTATGTCTTACTCCAAATCTGAAATTTAAATTGATTTGATTAATATTTAGTATGTCTACCTCCTGGTTTGCTAAAAGCACCAAAATTAACTACGAATCTCACAATTTATGTAACCCTTAACTCTTTTGATGGCTGTTTTTGAACTCTATCGAAATGGATTTCGCTGATTTTTGGTATACATGTAGTAATTTGCAATAGCATTCCATATACAATATACAAGATACAATATACAAGATTGTTTATTCATACATAAAACATGGATATT
>JAUUEB010227061.1:0-13553 GCA_032362205.1 Clione limacina | reverse complement strand
TCTTAAACAGCCCTCAGTAAGGGTCTTCTAAAAACAGCCCTCAGTAAGGGCTCTCAAATTTCTGTGGCAACCATGTTTACATGTATACACTTTTATAACAGAAACTTCTGTTTGGCTGTGGTGTTTCTTCTGCTGATTTATCTCACTTTAGCTGAATCCTTTGCAAATAAAATTTGATACCAATTGCCAATTACACACAAGTAACTGGCTTAAAATTCTATAACCCTGGTATTTGTATCACAAAACTTTCCTGTTTTATAGAGTTTTGTCTACATTGTGTCATATTTTACAGAGACCAGTTTCTTATTCAGACATGGACTTACATCACAAACCCGCCTGAGAGCCTAAATATTATTAATTTACATCAAGTCTTCTACAAGGCTACTAGTATCTGCCTTACAAATTTTTAATGATTTAGATACACAAAGTTCACTCTGTTCAAGCTTTAAGTGAAAAAATCAAATATCCAAACTTATTTCATCTAGCTATCAGCTATTGGTTTTGTGAGGCCTTAGCACACATGGCAAAGTTTGATATGTCCATATGTCTATTTCAATAGTTCATACAAGAACATACTCTTGTTGGCTACTTTGAAAATGTCTTTAGACAGTCTTAGAATTGCATAATTTGTCTTCTATTCTAATGTTTTAAGCTTTATGGTTAATTTTTATGTCAGTTATTCACAGCCCAGTTATAAAAAACAAAGCTTGAAGACAACAAGATTGTGTTGGAATTGATACTCAGCTCCATCTCACTCCACTGTCAGATGTATTTCAAACAGTTGCTTTATACATCCATCTGTTTGACCATAATCCTTAACTCTTGATCCTTTGAGCCATCAGTCCAATGATCATCTACTATCTGGTCTAATATTTGTGGAAAGGGAAATTATATTGTTTGAACTTTACCAATATTTGATGGATCTGCACTATAGGTGAACATAATGCGAGTAATTTTACTTAAGGAATTTAAGGGCTGCCCATGGATTGTAGTACATATTACTACTTCTTTAGCCTTTGGAAGATTTCTTTGCTGAATAACATATTATTTTCAACCGCCATGTTTATTTTGCACTGGGTACCACCAATTTAATAGCAAAATTTGAGGATAATCAAAACAGAGTCAGGATCACATGCAGAGGAAAAGTCTGAGTTAACTTTTAGAGAAAACTGGACATCTTCCACAGATATCTACTATATTATTTTAGATAAGGAATTAGGTCAAGAGATTTAACAATGACTGACCTACAAGGTTTGATTCCTCATGGAGTGCTCTGACATCTTGTTCTCAAGCCACTATGATCAAATGGGGAATAACTTGTGCCTGGGCAGTACATGCCTCATCTAGAATAATATGATAGACATTTGTCATCTGTGCCACATTCACAGTAAGAAAACTAAAATCCCCAGGAACAATGCTACACTCTATGCCCTAATCAAGAAATTTACATAAATTTCCAATGCTCACCCATTTGTAAACTGCAACG
Source organism: Clione limacina (assembly GCA_032362205.1). Taxonomy (NCBI): domain Eukaryota; kingdom Metazoa; phylum Mollusca; class Gastropoda; order Pteropoda; family Clionidae; genus Clione; species Clione limacina. The sequence continues at coordinate 12,067 of JAUUEB010227061.1, read as the reverse complement.
AAACCTGAGAACGTGAATGTCATTATAAGATTGCTAAGGTGAAGCTCCTAACAGGTAGCTGCCTTGTATACCTCCCAGGAAGTCGAGATTTTTTCTATTTAGGTTTTTATGGTCATGATAAATTACAAAGCGCATTGAGTGAGCTGATTAGCCAGGAAGTTTGCAATATAAAGGCTATCTGTCACTTTTATATGAATCTAGGTCAGTTGTTATTGTTCCAAAGTTGACCTTAGTGTTGATAACTTGTTATTTCAGGTCATACCAGAACTATTCTCGACGCTTGATTTGTCCAGAGTGTAGGGATGAAATTAACATTGATTTTATTAGAGGAATTGAAGGGCTGCCCTTGGATTTCAAGCTTTCAAAACTTGTGGATCTGTGTCAGTTCATGAAGGTTAGGGTTTTGTAATATAACATTCTGCTTTTACAAATTCTAATATCCCTTGCCTAAGCTACAATTCTGCATTTTGTACTGCATAAAGTTATGCTTATTAACATTTTAAAGAATTCCTACATACCTGTTTTCTGTACCAGTTCATTTTTAACAAGTTTTTTGATTTAAGCATCCTTTCATACTTATTGTTACTACTCATAAAATGCATTTTGATAATTTATGAGTAGAATGTACAACATGCATCCTGGAAACCCGGAGATGTCACTTTTTACTTTTATATTTTAATCTTTCTTAGTCCTGTTTAAAATAATAACAAGACATTAAAAAGTTGTTCCTTACTGTCCATCATAGCAAAACCAAAAGTATAACTGTGTTCAATAAGTAACTTTATGTCAATCAGCATTCAGAAACTATTTGGGGGAAAAATATAAATGTAACAGGATCTTACCTTAGTGTATTGCCTTCTCAACAAAATTGACAAAATTGTCAGTGCACTTCTGTTTCTGGTTTACCAAAGGTTTGAACACAGTGTGTAGTGTGTGTGTAGGTAACTACTTATAAACTGACGTTCTGTTGTAATGTTGATATGGGGAATCGCTCATGATCATTGCAGGGAAATCAGAAAATAGAGGTGTGTCTTATATTTGGGTTGCCTGTCAGGCAATTGTTTAAAGTGTATTGAGCTGGCTGTAGACATAACAATGGGTTAAAAGTTGCTTGTTTTCATTTAGATGATGTACAAGGTGATGTACAGGGTGTCTTTAATTAATGACCCAAAACTAAACTTTCATTACAAGAAAATTATTAAAGGTAATAACTTCTGGCTTTTGCCTATTCAAGTAACAATATTCTGTTTTTGTTTGATAAGCGATTTGTTACTCTCTGATCTAAAGATGGCTTCTCTGAGTTACTTCCCTTTTTTCAGTATTTCTTAATTTTTAAACTAAACAAATGCTTAGAAAATTTCTAACAAATGCTTGCAACAATTATAAAAACTCATCTGCCAACTTCTGTAAAAATTGATCAATTGTTAAGACAATTATTCAGTTTTCTAATTTTGTAAGCATTAAAGATGGCATCTGTGAGTTACTTCCCTTTGTAAGCAATATTTTTTTAATGAACTTCTCACAACAAACTAATAACAGTTATAAAAACTTATCTGCAAAATTTCATAAAAATCAATAAGGTATTGAGCCAGCTTTGTTGCACTAAACTATGCACAGGAAATTGTTTGAGCAAATCAGATGGCATCTGTATGAAGTCCTAGAAATTCCACCTTTAACTTTTTTAATTTACTGCGGGATGAACAGTAGTCACACCAACTTGTTCATGGTGCCACACAATTTAAAAAAGATTTCGGAGCAACTGCTGAAAAACCACATATTTTTGTATTTAATGGTTTGGGAGTTATTGCGATTTTTTGTCAGTCAATAATAGAGAAGCACTCTGTATTTTTCTTATTCTATGTTTCTGGATATGACAAAGTGACCAATGGTCAGAAAGTATTAAATCACATTTAAAACAAAAACAGAATATTTTTACGAGGATATGCAAAAAACAGAAGTTGCTATCTTTTATAGATTTCTGGTAATAAAATTTTTTGGCTTTGGCTCAATAATTAAAGGCAGTCTGTAGCCTGTACATTCAAGTTATTTAAATTTACGTATGGATTTATCAATCAAAGTGGCTTCTATTCCTGATGTCCTGGATTGAATAACACACATGTCACTGACTATAACCATGTGAAACCAATGTGTTAAAGATTCAATGTTAGTTTTAATACAAAGGAATATCCTTAAAGGTGGTTTACTTGGTTATTACCAATTTACTTAAACAAATAATGTTTCTCCACATGTTCTATCAGTTGAAAAAAGGAGATATCATTTGTGCACTTTGCAAGAAATAACAGATATCTTTCTTCGTTTTTAGTTAAGATAAGCATTCTTTATCTATACAATAAATACTTAAAAAAACAGAAGCAAAGTGAATGTAAAAGCGACATGTAAATATGGCATATTTTATGTATATAAATGATATTAATTGTATAAAGCACCAAATATCTGCCCAAAAATAATGAACACTAATAAACCATGAACTGCACGGTTTTTCTTTTGGTGATGTGGGTGTAGCACATGTCTTGATTGGTGATGTGGGTGTAGCACATGTCTTGATTGGTGATGTGGGTGTAGCACATGTCTTGATTGTATCTATTTTATTATGCCTACAAATTATTATTGTACACAGAAGAAGAAATAAAAAGCATGTTATAACTGTGCCTGCCTTTTTGTAGCTGGTTATATACTTCAAGGTCGTAGTGATATATTTAAACTAATTGGAATGGGATACAACTCTGTATAAAGCTTCATGTATAAACTGTTTCCCTTTCTATGTTTTTTGTTAATTGTAGCTTAATTAAGTCTCTGTTCATTAATCCAAGCCACACTGTACGTCATGCATTTTAGCCACAGAATATATGTGTATTCAACTTAGGAGCAAAAGGCTTGTTTTTAGTCTTAGGCAAATATGGTGTACTACTTTTCCTTAATGACAAATCAACATTGATAATGAACCCAGATCCTTACAAAAAATGAATGAACATCAGTGTAAGGTTATTCTTTGAGAGTACAGTACATGATACTACATGTCTTTATTATATTTACTAGTAGATGCCCCGTTCTCTGAACGTGTAAGACAGATTTGCCAATTAGGACAGAGGATGAGAGGTTTATTTAATATTTCTTTTACATAAGCCAATTAACTAAAAAATACCCGGAACGGAAAGCGCAACAACAACGGCTAAATGCAGGACGGGAAAACGCAACAACGACGGCTAAATGCAGGATGGGAAAACGCAACAAAGACGGCTCAATTTTTAATCTTCAAGAACGCAAAAATTAGGCTTTAAATAAAAAAATAAATATTGCTACATGAGTCGCAACAACTATAAGAAAAGTATCACTTGTCGATCTAAAACTTCCTAGAAAAAACGGGTATAGACCCCCCGTTTATAACTTTCCTAGCTCCATTATAATAAGATTTATTATGCCTAGTTAAAGTTACTATGATTGTGCACTTAATCCCCCTTCCTACTCAAAAAGAAGAAGAAGAAATAAAAATCATGTTTTAAGTGTACCTGCCTTGTTGTAGCAAAACAGACCTCAAAATGGTAGTGATATGATTCAACTCATTGGCATTGGATTCAACTCTGTATTAAGACTCATGTTTGAGTTGTTTCCCTTACTATACTTGTGGTTATTTAAGCTTCATAAATGATTAATTATTGCCTTATTGATTTGCTAGATATATTGATTTGCTAGATATATTGATTTGCTAGATATATTGATTTAGTTCTTTTCTACAGTAAGTAACATAAGGTTTAATATTTAATGGAAGGAGATTTAATATAAACAATGGGAGAATAAAAAACATGCAAAGGGAGATGATAAGAATATATTTGAATTTTTCAAGGGAGAGTAACACCAGTGTAAAATTGTAGCTCATATTAAATGTTATGAAATAAGTTTCATTAATTTTTATTTACTTTAGCTGTATAAAGGTTAGAACTCAATAAAGTTTATTATATTTTGTATTGCATTTATATTAAAAAATACATAAGCTTTTGATGCTGAATTAAATATTTTATAGAAAAATGGTGTACAATTACAACTATAATTTTTATCAACATGCAGTATATATACTATGAAATTTGTTCTTAATGAGTAAGTTAATCCAGTCTATTACTTAAAATAAAAGATTTTTTTATCCCGTCCACTTGAATCTTTTTGATGACCCTTTTCGGTTAGTATTAACTAAAAGTGCATGTGTTTAGATAGAAATCTGTGACAATTTCATGCATGTTGATTATTATTTTTAATTTAATAATCAATGTACAATTTGTGATGTTTGATGTATGATGCTCATTTGAAGAAAACTTCACAATGTTGTTTAGGCTTTTTAGGATGATAATGATAAAATATTAAATTTTTGAGTGTTAAATGTTAATGCTATATTTCTCATGCCCCTCGAAAAGAAAGATCAATTTAAGCACAGGCTTTCTCTGATATTTCTATCACAAAATATAATATTATTATTTTCTCAGCTGCTTGCACGAGATTTAATTAGGGATGGGCACTAAAGATCACTGGCCAATGTCAAGTGAGTCCAGGCGATTTCTGGAATTTTAGAATCGATGTTGATGCTGATTAATAATAAAATAATTTATTTGATTCTGATTCACTGATACCTTTACCTCCTTTTTTTTCTTCTCTATTTTCATCATTTATTGACCATTTTTCTTTTGATAAAAACTTTTTTTCTTGACAAGAGTTTTCTTTTCTGTATTTCCTTTGTTATGGCTTGAAAAACTAATTTATAAAACTAATTATTTATTTCTATTCAAAAGATAAGATTTCTTTTAAACTTTACTTTAAAGGTGAAATTATTGATCCAAAACAAAGCACATAACAAACTAGAAACATGAGTACTCAGATAGAGTACTAACTCGACACCATGTAAAATAAAACATTTCTTTATTGTACCATGTCAGCATTACTTAAAAATGTAACTTTATCAAAATGTGTATTGAAAATACGCTTTAAACGATTCATTAAGGATCGTGTGTTGCGCAGCGCAATATAATTATTGAGTACTTGTATCACTTATGAGAAATAAGTTATATCAAAAATATTAAATCCTCTTCATTTTTTACAAGGGATGTTACTGCATACTAAAAATCAAGAAAATATTCATTAAGTTACCCTCCTTTGTTATAGATCATAGAAATATTGTTGTTCACTGTACCAAGTACATAGGCTAGAGTAAGCATTTGATTTAAGCTATGTTCTTTTCTTGATTTTATTTATTCATTTAAAACAGAACCAATCAATGACAAAAATTCAAAATCCTTACAAAATTTAGTAATATTGTTTTAACACTAGAGACAATCACTCAATAAGTTAGCAGTTTAAACTTTCCTCAACGACTTCACTCGCTAGAATTGAATAGGTTAGCTCAACATTTCTCATGAGGGAGTTGTCATGGTGATAGAATGACGCTCTAACAGACTGAAGTTTAGTATAGACATAATAAGCCTCATTTGATAACAAAATTATGTATGTAGGTCCAGCAATATCAATTTTTCAGGGGGCTGTACACCCCCCCCCTCCCACCTGGGAACTTTTGTTATAAAACAATCATGTATGTAGGAGGTTTTATGATTGGTGATTACCTTCTCAAATGTTATACTATGTTGCTTTATTTCACTTTCTTTTGTAGAAAGAAGTTTTAAGTTAAGAGGAGACTAAAATACATACAAAGGGAGATGATTCAGATGTATTTATCTTTGTTATGGAGCCAAACATTTGTATAGAAATGTGGCTCATATCATTGTGATTAAGAAGTAATTATATTATGGAATTATTGTGTTTAAATTATGTAGTTGTTTAATTGTATGGTTGATTGGAGTTTTCTAACACAAGCACTGCACGTTGTTATTAACCAGATACGGTCAATTTGCAGGAAGAGTCGGGATAAAACAACACTTTTAAATGTTTGATGTATTTTGTTCAGCATTTATTTAAAAATATACTGACCCTTTCTTTAATATTAAACTTGATAGCAATAAGTATTGGTTCGTAAAGTAGTGTAACTAAGTAATCAAAGTTAACAATTATAATGTTATCTCCCTTTGTCTATTGATCACAGAAACACAAAGTACACAAATATAGATAGAGTAATACATTTTTCTTTTTCTCATAATTAATTTTATTTGATTCAAAATTGATTGAATCAATGTGCAAAATTAAAAGCACAATTTTTTAATAACGTTTAAGCCCTTAGGAAGTATTGAGTTCTTAATAAGTTAGCACTTTAGAAGAAAGTCTTGTTTTAGGGTATGGTTTGCTCATCACTGCTTTGAACTCCTGGCAGTGGTTGTATATTGGATAGGTTAAGAATTATCAAGCCTACTAAGTGGAGTACTAAGGTTAGAGATATTGCATGTTTTAAGTGTCTCTTACTCTCAAGTTAACTGCCTTAATCTAGCTAATAATCCTGAAGCTATTTTATACCAATGGGGTGCAACTCTGTTTCTATATTTATGTTTGAGTTGTTTCCCCTACTATGCTCTTTGTTTGTTTAGCTTCATTAAAGATTTATCTATAAGTAGTTGTTTATTTACAGTTGCCTCTGAACAGATAATGATTAATCATTGTATCAGATATGTTTGTTTTGTTACCCAAAACCGAGTATTTTCAAACTGTCTCTTAAATGTATCTTTTTCCATCAGCTAAATCAAAAATTTATGTGTGTTCCTCTCTAAAATTTGATTTTAAATGATAATTTTTCAAACATTCCTTTTGAATCATAAATTTAAAAATTTTGCTCGGCAAAACTTATAAAGACTTTTTTTCAAACCTGAAAATGAAAGACAAGATATCCTTGATGTTCCATTTTGCATAACTAATTTCATTATTTTTTGGGGACCCCAATTTACCCCCCTTTCCTCGCTGTTTCAACATTAAAAACTAAAATAAGATGCCCCATTTTATCAATTAATTTTAAAGTTGTCCCTGGAGAGAAGGTTGTATTTTTTATTCTGAAAATAGAAACCAGAATCATCAGATGCCTCTAAAGGACAAACTTTTGCATACATTTTTATTAACTTTGAGGGATATTACCCGCCTAAAATGTGCTCTGGGAAAATAGTTACAAAAAGTTAAGAGGCTTGATAAAATGTCTGCAATGAAATGATGGCCCCAATACAAAAATTTAAATTCTAAGTTTATTTAAAATGAACGGTTTTCTTGGTGTTATTTCTTACAAAAGACTTAAAAATGTCAAAAGTTTCTTAGCGTGGAAAGTTACAAATGTTTTAGTTTTTGAAAATGATCATAAAAGTCTTTGTTAACTTGATGTCATTATGATTGTATACACCACTACAATGTCATTATGTTTGTATACACCACTACAATGTCATTATGTTTGTATACACCACTTCAATATCATTATGTTTGTATACACCACTTCAATATCATTATGTTTGTATACACCACTTCAATGTCATTATGTTTGTATACACCACTTCAATGTCATTATGTTTGTATACACCACTTCAATGTCAGATTTATTCAACGGTTAAATCACTGTTATTCTCTCTTCACACAGATAAACTCAGACAGTGATGACAATGAACAAAAGCAACAATCTACACAAAACATTGCTGAACCTGAGTCTACAAGGTCACCAAACACTGAGGAAGGTCAACAGTCAGCATCAGTTTCAGTTACGTCTGCTTCACCCCTTAGGCCACAACCTAATGAGTTTATAAGCCAACAAAGACACAATAATTCATCCAGTCCTTTAGCAGAGGCAGCTGTAGGCATACCTCATAGCTCTTCTGTTAATCAAATCCTAAATACTTTGTATGAACATCCTGGGTCTCCCACAGCAGAGTCTATTAATGCTGGTATAGTGCAATCTCCTTCACCTTCAGCCACACTGGGTATTCCAAGACCATTGGGAAATACCCAGGCCAGTGAAGGGCATCTAGGGTTGCAGCCTGAAAACTCATTGACTGAGGAAAGAGCTCTGTCTGATTCAGAGTTAGGGGCAGTTGGTGGGAATCTCACCAGGACTTCCTATGTAAGTGATCACTTTATAGAAGGTACTGGGTGTGACCAAGAGGTCATTGTTGAAACTGATGAGTTAAGGAATAGCTTCTCTGAGAACAGATCCACATTAAGACCTGTAACAAGGAGATATAGTTCTGACCAGCAGCCTGATGTAACAAGGCTGGACAGTGGTCAAACTGGCAAAGACAAATCTCCTCCTCTGTGTTCTCACCTATCCGCCTCGTTACCTGTTGTCCCTAGAGCTGGAACTCGCCCCAAGAAACCTTTGACTGGTTCTGACACGTCCTCTGTGGTAGAGAGGTGCTTGTCTCGTGCTCACAGTCTTCCTGTACATGCTGAGTGCAGACGTGATGGAGAACTCGATATAGGCTTAAATCTGTCAGAAATAGGAAGTGATGATGGTAATGATGTAGTCGCTGCTGCTGTTGTTCCAGAAAGAAATGATAACAATAATGTAGAGGAAGGCGGTGCCAGACACAAGCAGACTTCTAAAGTTCAGAAGAGGCATCTAAGTAAAGGAAGACAAAGGAAATGGTTCCCAGCTTCAGATAGTAGCGATGAGTCTAGCAGTGATGGAGAGAGAAAGAGAAGAGTTCCAGTTGCCCCTGGTGGGAGGGGTAAGCGGAAGAGATGGATCATGGCACGTTTCTTTAGATCAATGGTCTTATCAGACACTAGTTCTTCTCAATATAGTGATGATGTCAAAGAAAGCAGTAGTGATCCAAGTGAAGGAAACGATAGGTTTGAGTCTAGTTTAGTTGATTCAGAGATTATAAGAAATAACCAGAAAGAATATTCTAGTACTCAGACGCATCATCAACAAAGTAGTTCTGCTCTTCAATCTCAACAAGCAGATCAGTCAGTTCTAAGATTAGATGTCAGTAACTTAGCAGTTGTTTCTTCAGATTTGCACAGAGAAAGACAGACTCAAGCTGATAATTCTGTAGCAAAAGCTGAACCTTATATTTCAATAGATTCAAACACTTTGCCAAAAACTATCAATGCAACTTGCAATAGAACTAGAAGTGAAGACAATATAATAATCGGACAGGCACATGACAGTGCTCAGACAGCTAGACCTGAGGGTGTTGCATGTGTGAGAGACAATAGGAATGCTCTTCATTCAGTACAGAGCTTTGGTGTGACTTTGTATGACAATGTACGCTCTGACAACATCCCTTCATTGGATATACTCGAGCCTTCAAGGTATGATAACATTAGCAGAAGTCATTCTGATCATGTTTTGAACACGATATCAGATCCAGTCAGGGAAAGGATACATCACACAAGCAGTGAAGAGCCACGATTGATGCCTACTGGTACTCCTATTAGTGTAAGAACATTGTATGATAATGTAGATGATAGCGAGTTACATTTAGCTGGTGCTGTACCCTCATCTCCTCGTCATATAAACCTTCCATCACATTCTGCTTCTGCTGTCACACAGATTGAGGCCCTTAAAACTGGTTATGAACATTTAGAAAGAAGAGACAACAGTCGTGCAGTGAGACCTGAAGAGGTTGAACTTAGAGGTGACTCTATTCTTCTTGAGGATCTTCCTGTCTGGAGGAGAGTCCAATGTGGACAGAGAGACGCTGGTGACCCAAGACATAATTATTATCTTAAAGACGATAACCTTACTGACAGAATCACAACTCATACAAATTCTAACCTCCCTGATTTCCATAACCTTTCAGGTTCTTATGATAATTTGAATTTTTCTGGTGAAAGAGAAGAAGCAGGAGCTCAACACCCTACTGCTCTGTCAGAAGTGCACTTAGACAGTATTCCTATAGAAAGTTCTGGTAATAGTTTGTCAGTGTTGCACTCAGTTGATACACAAGAAAGGTCAGGGTCAGCGGACACCGTACGTCATGTGACTCCTGATCGGCACAGCAGAACAAGGGAAGATAACCCAGCTGTATCATCTTCTACCTTAAACCCAAAAGAGCCGACAAGCAGAGCCGAAGACAACGTCGATTCAGAACCTTTACATTTTGTTGAAGATTTTTTCAGTGCTAGTGTTCCACTATCTGTTAAGATGATGGAAAGTAGTGAAGATATCCACAACATCCCTGGTGACTTATGTACCGCTCAGCATGGCCATCAGGATGTTCACAACATCCCTGGTGAATTGTGTCATGTTGAGCATGGCCATCAGGAAGCTGATAGAAGACTTTCCATGGAGGAAGCTAATAGACCAGTGGAGACAACTCCTGTTGCCTCCAATATAAGATCAGAGATGACTTTCCAATCTTACCAAGCAGGGCATAGTGATGTCACACCTCAGAAAACATTTCCTGATGACAGGTTAGATCTTAATCAAAACTCTCCCTGTCATTGTGGGACAGAGGCAGGTACTACTACACACCAGTGCCATGGAGCAGGGAAGAAGGAGGTCAGTAAAGAAGTTAATGAAGAAGATGAAGACGATGATGAGGATGGATCACATTCAGGAACATCCATGTTGAAAAACAAAAAGAAGCCAAGGTCTCGGCTCAAGAAGTTTTTCACTTCTCTCCTTTCACTCTCATCCTCCTCTGATGAAGATGACTATAATGAGAACAGATCAAACAAGTCTTCAAACAAGTCCTCTGATTGGTAGAATGTCTTCAAACAAGTCTTCTGATTGGTAGTAGCAGAGGTTACTATGGCTACACTTTACATCTTGTGTTTGTTGATCAGTGATTAGAGCTCCTCTTTGAACTTGTTTACGGTCTGAATACTTGTGAGCGACATAACCTTTTAATCAAATAAGAATGAATCAATGTTTTATTTTCATTTAAATCGTAGTGGAATAATTATCAAAGAATAAATGTACACATTATATGGCAGTTAGTCAAGTTGCAAGCACTCAAAAAAACTCTTGTTGAATGACAACATTGAGCGCATATAGTTATTGATAAAACTACCTTCTAGAACTTGTAGAAATCTAATATGAGATAGAATGATGCCATCTTTGTCAAGAGTTGTTTCAGAGAAATCTGGTTTGTAAACCTGACATGGTTATAACCTGACAATGTGACAACCTGACATGGTTATAACCTGACAATGTGACAACCTGACATGGTTTGCCATGTCATATGACCAATGTTAAGGTCACATAAATGCAGTAGTGAAGATTAAGAATATTACCAGCAAAGTCTTGGCCAACAATATATTTTTTTTACAGAGTGATGGCCTTTTTAGTTTTGCAATACATTCTTTGTTGATATAACAAACTGGCTTTGGTCACAATGTAAAAGGTAGAAATTAGAAATCTTGCACAGAGACTCTTTTAGTTGCTCTCTTAAAGTCATTTTATAAATTGTTTAAAAGATCATTTCATGATTTGTAAAATTTTCTCATGCTGTTGCAGACAGGACTCTGAAATTTTAAATAAAGGCTCTCTTAGTGGCTTTCAATAAACAAGTCTCTCAAATTTGATTTATTTTACAGAGTTATGCCCCTTTTCAGTTTTCCCCTGTACAACCTTTGTTATTTGACCTGATGGTTTCTACATGCAGTAAATATTCACTTGTTCTTTATGAATTTTGAAGGCTCCAGTCATAGTATAGACCAACCATGGCATTTACATGTAATATGTATGTGATTATATAATTCTATTACATATATTGACATGAGACAGACCATAGCTGAATTTATTCAGTTGAGTTGAAAATAGTTTGCTTTGACTATGAATGTTTGTATCTGTCGTTGTTATAAACTGTATCAAAGTTATACAAGTAGATAGATTTCAGATGGACAATCAGCACAACTGACTACTACTTTTTGTCAGCAATATTTTTGTAACTGATAACTTTACGGGAAAAGATATTTTTTGATGATTGAAGATTTACAAAAATTGTTTCCTTTTCGCGAAAGACAATCAAAGTGATATAAGGGTGTATGTGATATTGAGAGTTTCTGTCGGCGCCTATTCTTTGATTGTTCAATTGTTGGTTTAATTATTGGTCAGTGTTTATACCTGGATGTCATTGACTTGACCTGGATGTCATTGACTTGACCTGGATGTCATTGACTTGACCTGGATGTCATTGAC
>JAUUEB010226950.1:0-13554 GCA_032362205.1 Clione limacina | reverse complement strand
GCCAAAAGTTCTTCAACCCCCCCCCCCTGTTAACCGCAAAGCTTTCTAGAATTAAGCTTGCACTGGTTGGCAACCTGTTGAGAACAGGGTATATAGTTTTTATAGTTATGTACCTTATTATACAATATCTGTAAAAAATTGTCTTGTACTTTCACAGGTTATGCTATAGAAGTGAGAAATGGGACATTCACATGGGATAAAGAGACACCAATTACTCTTAAAAAGTAAGTATATCGAATTGATACGATATAGATTGTTATTATCTCAAAAATTCATGATGAATATAATTCTAACGCCACCAGGTTGATTTGCAAATATTTACTATTCTACAACTTTACAACGCCAATAATGACAATAAATGAGCTTGTTACTTGAACAACTCATGAGAAGTTTTTGTTTCTTTTCATATCCATATATAGCATCAATATCCAAGTCCCAGAAGGAGAACTCCATGCTATAGTTGGTCCAGTTGGCAGTGGGAAATCCTCATTGGTTGCTGCATTACTTGGAGAGATGGATAAAATCAGTGGCAATGTTTCTGTTAAAGTAAGTCACCATTGGTAATCCATGTATAATGTCGCATTTTTGTAGTTAATAAATTCAAACTTTTCTACTTATCACAGCCAGTTCTAATTAGTATATACTGTGTTAGACTCAAGATTTTAAAATGATCTAAACTCGTTAAACAATAACATGTAATTTGGCAACTCTTTTTTTATTTGAATCAGAGTTGGTAATATCATCTGGTTGTGGTATCTAGGCGCGTAGCTAGAATTTTGAATGGGAGGCGGGCAACCTTGAATATTATAAAATCTATGGCCGCGAAGCGGATAATTCTTTTTCTATTAGTAATAAATTGTGCACATTTAGAGCATTTTGGATCTCAAATGGGGAGGGTGCATCCCCCCTTGTTCCCCTGGCTAAGCGCCTGGTGGTATCACATGGCAGGTTCATTCAAGTCAGCTTGAATCTCAATAGATAAAGAACCGATGCTTTATTTATCAAGTTGCATATCATACAATATTTCTTAAAGCGTGAAACACGAGCAAAATAAGATTTTTTTTTAAACTTTTGTCTTTAATTTTCATTATTGTTTTCATGAAAAATCCATCTCAGAGCAAAGTAGCGTACGTCGCTCAACAAGCCTGGATACAGAATGCAACAGTAAGAGACAATATCTTGTTTGGAAAACCCTTTGACCGGAAGAAGTATAAACACGTGATCAGAGCATGTGCATTGGAGAGAGACTTTGAAATTTTGACAGCCGGAGACATGACGGAGATTGGTGAAAAGGTAAAGTCAAATACTTATGAGTATTTAAGGGTTTCCGTAATAAGTTCGCCGAATCTGTATTACAAATAATCTTTTCACGCAATGAAATGTGTGCCAATTCTCACTTTAAAACTTCTCCAAATGGGTTTTAACATCCCCCTGAACTCTGTGTGTCAATTGATTTATTTTAACAATTTTAATAAAAACTAAAAGTTTAATTCAGGTATTTTTACCTTCTTTGTTAAAAAAATTAGTTGGTGACCGGTATCACTATCGCCAGTTAATGCAGCAGTTTAATACTTCATACATTTTTTAAATTATTATACTCATAAAGACTTGTCTTAAAAAGGGATTCGTTCGGATTCACTGATTCAAATTTCAAACTCTTTTACACACTAAAAATTGAATACTTTTTTGTCGAATGTAGATTATTTTTGCCAGAGGTAGGAATGTTTTTTTAATGAACGGTAATTATTTTGAATAAGTTCATCTTAAACAAAACATGCTCTATAATAGAAGTTGGAAAGAGCTGGTCCTGTAGAGAAATGAACAGATAGTAGATGGATACTATTATGATCGAATTGGTTTCTAAGATATGGACCAAGAAAACCTTGCAGACCAGAAAACATGGCAAGAAAGTATCGATTAAGAATGGGGCAAAAAATAGCACAGGAAGGCTAGAGACAGAACAAAAAAGCATTTGCGGAGGCTGCATCCAGAAGCAGATTTCAACGCATCGAAAAAAATGAAAGAAAATATAGTTTGATTTCGGAAGTATCATATCAATCTTCTTAAATTCATTCATATTATTCCACAGGGTATAAACTTAAGTGGTGGTCAGAAACAAAGAGTGTCCCTAGCCAGAGCTGTCTATAGTGATGCTGATATCTTTGTCTTTGATGACCCACTTAGCGCTGTTGATACACATGTTGGTAAACATATCTTTACCAATGTTATTGGACGGACTGGACTACTGAAGAAAAAAGTGAGTCATTTTATTCTTGTTTGACAAATTGTAAATGTATACAATATGTGTCTGTTTGCTTGCTCGTTCGTTCAAAATGTTGTGGGTGTCTCAAACGTGTATTTTACCATTGAAGACTGTTCATTTTCACAAAATACTGATACGTTTTCTTATCATAAATCTTTTGTTATTACAAAAATATTTTCGTTTAGTTTTTGCCCCAATGATTTGACTGACTCAGCAGTTCGTCTAAAACGTTTTCTCCAATGCTCTACCCGCCACATTATGGTGATTATAATACTTTTTTAGAAAGGAAAACATAACTTATACTTCATTGTTAAATTATACACCTTACTAATAACAAATGAAATAAGTCTCTAGCAGGGCTCGAACTCGGATCGCTTTCTTAAGATACTGGTTGAAATTTAGGTTGAAAATAGGTAAATCTTTCATTGACATGTTACATGTCAGCAACATTATTTTTGACGGTAGCTGACAGAGATGATGTCTTCTGTTCCACTGCAGTCGTTTATACAATTGTTTAAAATGGTTCACATTAATATCAATATCTATCAGATTAGTCTCCAACATTTAACATTCGACTTAAAAACTATCAAAATGCTCATATCGGTGACATAACAGTGTTATTGGTTTCTTTTTCAGACAAGAATACTTGTGACACACGGCGTACATTGGCTACCAATGGTGGACTCTATTATGGTCATGAACAATGGTCAAATATCGGAAACCGGAAGTTACGAAGATCTTATGGCTCATAATGGCGCATTTGCAGAGTTCATCAAAATGTATTTGCTCAAAGACGAGGTTAAAGGAGAGGAAAATGAAGAGAAGGGTAAGATTATGGAACGTAAATGTAAATGTTTTAACGACCTACACGATAAATAACGGTCATATGAATGAAAGGTGGGACACACTATGGCGTTCTTGACCAATGACCTTATATTGGAGAGTGGCAGCAAATATGTGCTACTCGCCGTCATCTTGCATGCGGGGCGAAGACATTGTAGCATTATCCCGAGGCCGTCATCCCCATGATGAAATCATAAATGACTTATGTATAAGTGCGTTAAACATTATTACGACAATTGTGTGTTGAAAATGTAAAGGTACCGTGTTTAACATCTCCATAAACACATGGAAGGACAACCTTGGACATAATTAAAACAATGGCCGAAAATTTTGAGATTAGTTATAAATGGTACAAATTTAGGGCAATGTGAATCTAAAATGGGTTTGAAAATAAGTAAAAAATTGTGCAAAACTATAGCATTTTGAATCGAAATGGGGGCGGGGTATTCCTCTATGTCCCCCTGGCTACGCACCTGGAAGGTTTTATCGACAATTGTTGATACTCAGTGCTGTCACACACAAAATATAATTTGTAGCACCAATCAAAGTATAATGACACCGGGCCGACCAATGCTAGCGGTCCCTTGCCATCAATATGTTTCTTATTATAAGTATACTGATTTAGACATTTACCGTCGAGTTAGTGAATTGTAGCTCTAATAGGAGATTACGACCGTCATCCGACAATCTTCTTGACCGAATGACGTTTGACCACATGACAAAGCAGCGGTTTCATATGGTGTCCTTCATGGTCATGATTCTTATCTTTGTATATTTCAGCGGTTCCCTTGCAGCCGATATGGACAGATTATGACTCTGATGGGGATGGACTCACCTCGGGAGATGAAGTAACAACAAATCATAGACGAATGAGTAGGAGGTTCGTATGATGCACTATAAACTTTGATAATATAGTTATTTGGTATGATGATGGCGAGAAAACCCTGACCCGAATTGTGACACAAGGAAAGGAACTAACTGGAATTATTTGTCTTCATCCAACAAAGACACTTCTAGCAAATAGTATATGACAAAATACAATAGTAAAACTATTTAACTCTTCTAGACAGTTATAAAGACAATTATGCAGACATGCAAGGTATTTTAGTAGTTGAGAAAGGAAATACGATACGCAAGTAAGTAGGCGTATGAACAAATGGCGTTTGTTGTTAAAAAACAAAACAAAACAACTTATATACATGTTGGCGTTTCGGCAAGGTCTTCGGTTCATAAGCTAATGTTATGGGTTCGAATCCGGCCAGAGATGCATGTAAACTGCCCCTCGCTTGGTCATTTGTCAAAGAAGCTAATATGGACCAACATGTCATAAAAAGGGTTTTGCGAAATTGCGAAATTGCGAAGTTGCGAAGTTGCGAAGTTGCGAAGTGGCGAAGTGGCGAAGTGGCGAAGTTCCTAAGTTGCGAAGTTGCGAAATTACGAAGTTATGAAGTAACCACCCACCTAAGTACAATTATAATGAATAAGCAGTAAAGAAAAATGTATACAATGTTCAAATGTTCACATCAAATTGTTTTTATTTACCTTTCTTGTTCCTTTCCTTACACATACAGTCACAAAGAGTCAATAGCATTAGAGGCATCACTTACACATTCAATTGTTGTCAGTCAATCAACTGCCTATGTACATGATGAGAAAGCTGACGATAAAAAAGGCGGGAAACTTGTCGAGTCAGAAAGTATGGAATCAGGAAAGGTGACTTTATGTTTTTTTATATTCATATACGAAATTATTTTTCATATAGAATGTTATTCTCTTTGACTCGTTGTTACTTGCTAACTGGACTTTCAGAGTTATACCAATACCCCGATGTACGATCAGTAATTTTTAATTAGCTGGCCAATTCACCCCTTGGTTTGGAGCATTATGGCGTAATATCTCGGAAGAAGAAAAAATAGACCAGTGACGGTTAGTCACCACGCCACTAGTATCGATGATCCAGGTTGCTGTCAATAATGAATGGGCCTTGTGTTAGCATTTGATTCTATTAAGCGCAGTGCCAAATTGTGAATATGTGATATTCTGCTAAGACTAAACGTTCAACGTTCATGTACTTGACTTAAATGCACAGCGGCACCTACTGCTTGCTAGCTGAACACGGCAAAGTATGTGGGTTTCTGATAAATCCATTCGGTGCTTATCGAACAACGTAATTTCTCCAAATTTTCAATTACAATCCATTTATTAGCAAAAACGCTCTAAGCATCTCATGTTGCAATGCGAGAGAATGGTTAATAAGTTTAACTGGCATACGGTCAACCTGTGTTTGATTGTCTGGAGATACACACTGCATTAAACATGTGTGAAGGTTCTCCTTAATATCGTAATGGCACTCATCAAAACATAGTCACTCAAGGGGCTATACATGATATGTGGCTTGGTTTCTTTATCAAACTCTAACGACACGTTAACTGTCTCTGTAAATATACCCTTTAACCTCAATGTAAGATAAGTATGATTACTTGTTTTAGTCACCAAATTGTCTCGATACATCATATTATCAACAGGTAAAATTCTCAGTGTTTAAAACGTACATGGAAGCTGCAGGACTTCTACCCTTTTTGGCATCAGTGGCGTTCTATATACTTTTTGTAGGCGCAAACACGTGGTCTAGTTTCTGGCTGACTGGTTGGACGGATGATCCGTTGCTAGCCAATCAAAGCCTCAGTAGTACTGAGGACTACAAGAACAAGCAAGACTTCTATCTCGGGATCTTCGGACTTTTTGGAGTTTCTCAACGTAAGAATTATTATTTTGTTTTGATTATGATATTCAATTGTGTCTTTTGGACCTGATCTGGAAATAATCTGAATGGGAAATAACATTGTCCTTTCTGACGTTTATGGTACGCACCCTATATATGCGCCAGTGATGGTAACAAGCAAGGTCTTAGGCATGCCTCCACGGAGAACAATGCATTTTATTTGAACATTTAAAATTATTTAATTTGCCTTAAGGAAAACAGATTACAATAAATTAGAAACAACTGTTCATGGCATAAGGTATTTGAAAAATATAGCTATGTCTGAAAATACAATAAGAGATTGAAAAATCTCGACGTAGAGTGCTACTAGGTAGCGAATTTACTTTTGATTGACCCACCTTAGAGGGAAACACTGCGTTTCGAGGGTCTTCCCTCTCCTCAGTCCCCTGGTGGCAATCTTTTGATTGACCCACCTTAAAGAGAAATACTTTGTTTTGAGGGTCCTCCCTCTCTTCAGTCCCTGGTGGCAATCCAGGGACTGAGGAGAGGGAGGACCCTCGAAACGCAGTGTTTCCCTTTAAGGTGTCTGAAAATATATGACATTTAAGTGAACTCTTGATACAAGATAGGACGGTATTCCATAAAGTAGTTGTACTCATTTAAATGAACTTTATTCACAAAATGATCTGCTCTCCTTAGGGTATCTTTATTGTTTTTTGTGTTGGAATACGTTTATGGGTACAAAAGTGAACAACAGTATTCTAAGGAGATCTGACTTATGCGAAGTAAAGTTTCTCTTTGACTTTAAAAGAACAAGTGTGATCATTTCTATGTTTAAAGTTGATAGTAATTTTTCCTTACTGCATATATTTTGATATATGAATCCAAATTAAGATTGTTATTGATAGTATCTCCTAAATATTTTGCATTTGTTGGTGTTATGAATTGAATAAAAATAATTTGAGTCTATTTCGGAAATGTTGTAAGAACTTTCAGTTTTGGCGTACAATATTATGTCGTTTATGATTTATTCCCCTCTTTGCTCTGAAATTAATCCAACTTTGTTTCCTATTTCTGTTTTCCCTCTAAACGATACTACATTACCACCATAACACTTTATTACTATTTATTCCCAAACTGTTAGTTTCTTTACTCTTACAGGCTTTTCATACTTGTCCGTCTTTTTTCAGTTGTATTCCTCACATTTAATGGCGTTATATACTGGATCAGAATGGTCATTGCTGCCAAACAGTTACACAAAGGAATGTTAGCATCAATTCTACGATCACCTATGGCTTTCTTTGACACTACGCCACTGGGGAGGGTTATGAACAGATTTTCCAGAGATATCGAGGTAACGCACGTTTTTCTTCGTTAAATTTATTGTAAGCTTTACTCTTTAAATAATAATATTAATGCTTCACTTGCTTCAGAATATTATGAGCCTAAGCCATTTGCACTTTTTCCACTATAATTTTTGATATAATCATTAAGAAAGGTTTAGGTGACGTCCATATTGCTCGTCTTCCTTTTTTCTCAATAAATGCAATGAATTGCGAGCGTGAGGCACTCCTTGTGTTCCTTTTTTCTCGACCACCAAGAGATGACCTACACACGGGAACTTATGCTAACATCCATTTCCGGTAGGATAGGAAAATTAAGCTCGCCTTTCTAAAAATATTAAAATGTTTATTCTCACGGAATGGAACTTTTGTTAGCTAATTATTACATAGTTATCTCATCCACTGTTTAACCATTATAAAACAATTATTTATTGTATTACTTTTCCTTGCAGGTAGTTGATAACAATCTGCCCCAAATTGTCCGTGACTACTGCAACACCTTCTTTACCTGTGTGACGACACTGTTGGTGATTAGCATCAATACACCTTTATTTCTCACTTTGATCATTCCTATACTTATCATATTCTACTTGATTCAGGTAAGTAAATTACTAAAGGACATGAAAACATTTTTGACTGGATTATCATTATTTGAATAAAATAAAGGGAAATGCCCTATTGGAAGGTTCTGATGCCATTTCTACAAAAAAGCAATTGTTAATGTTTTGTTTAAGAATAAATGAGATGCAAACGCTCAATTGTAAATATGAAAACAAACCAATAACAGAACGTGACACTACAGTATTCAAAAACATAGCTACTTCCGTTCTATACGTATACATTTATTTTTTGTCTCGTGCGGGCTCATTTCTATTCCGACATCTCAAAATTACTCTTTGCTAAAATCGATCAACCAAAATTTAAAATGTTGAAATGATGAAAGGATACATTTAACTATAAGAAAATGTCAGGAAAAGAGTTGCGTTGTAGTGTGTTCACGATCACTCCATGTTACCTTAACGACTTTGTAAGTAATATGGGCTTTGATCCAAAGGAAAGGACATGATTTACATTTTATGAGCTAAAGTTGAATTTTTTGATGATGTTCTGAAGTTAAGAATATAGTATTTGATTATCAGGGAGACGTTAGGCTAAGTTCTATATTTCATTGAGGAGTTTCATTGCGGTTGCCTATTTGTCAACTTGTGGTGTCAGCGGTCTGGTTGGACTCCCAGGTTCGTGCTTAGAAAATCGCGGGTTCGAATCCTGACGGAAACATGGTTCTTTGTCCTAGAAAACGGCAATTTCTTCACATTCAAAATTGGTTCATGTCTTCGGTTGGAGAAGGCACCGTTTGAAAGAAAGGGGTTTATGCCTGGCTTAAACAATGTCAATACAATCACTGTTAATAATACCCAATACATTGGGTTCTAGAACTATTAATCTTTAATGCAAACCTCAATATTATCAGTTCAGTAGGATTAAGTTCAAGTTACCATAAACAATATGAGACAATATCTGTTATTTTGGTCATATGAAGCACTGGTCTACGTGTAAATATAGAAATATTATGTTTCTTTTCCTCTACCAAGGCTTTCTACATTCCAACATCAAGACAATTAAAAAGAATTGAATCTGTGACACGATCGCCAATTTACAGGTATGCATCTTGTATGACTTTATTACATTTCATAGTATAATTATTTCAACTTAGTCTTCAATTGTATTGATATCTGGTGATCCTTCACCCACTCTTAATTCTCATGGCAGAGCATTGACACTTACACAAATGTGTGATATATCTAACAATCAACAGGCATTTGACGTAAATAGTTATCATTATTTTTTTCGGAACCTGCAGTCAGCACAGATAAGATAGTCTTCCTCCGAACTGTACGGAATATGTCACTGTGCACAAACTGTTTTTCCAGCATTTTATCTAGATTGTGATAGTAATTTGATTTATTTCATTTTGCCTGATATTTTGGAATATTGATTTATGTATTTTGATTTATTTTTCATTCATAAAAACAGAACATATTAACAAAGTACATGACATCAAATCAGAAAAATAGAGAAATAGGTACTAATAAACATTTAAACACGTAAACTTGTTATTTAGGACAAAGTTTGTTAATTTCCTACCCATAAAACGAAAACTCTTTATATACCTTCAACAGAAAACCCACAAATTGTAGCACATACGAAACAAACATTACAAAAACTTAAGCATAGAAAATGAACAATTTTTGAGCACATGGCTCTTTGTAACTATCAACGAGTGTTAACATTTTGACATAAACATTTAATTAAGCAGCCAACAAATTGACTGGATCCATGATAAAACTTGATATTCTATTCTCAATGTATTTGGACTGAGTAGGATGTATACGTATTTATTTATTATGAATTAGTAAACAAAACAAGTTGTTAGATTATGGATAACTTACAAATAGTACCAAATAAAAGCATTGACATTCAATGTTTTATTTAAGTTTAAAGATTAGAAGAAAAAAATTGAATGATATCTGTAGGCAGCCTTTATTGTCCTTATATTTAACTGTATAATAAGCTAAAAACCGTTGCTATTTAACACCATAACTTAAAATAAGTAATTAATTCGATCAAAAGTAGCTCTTTGAAATCAGAACGAGCATGATGCAAATTTGTGTTTCTTTAAAATAATCTAATTACAGTATTTACTATATTATACGTATTTTTTATTTGCTCATTCTCCAGCCATTTTAGTGAGACTATATCCGGTGGATCTACAATCAGAGCATATGACGTCATCCCTCGTTTTCTCGGTGAATCTACTAAAAGAGTTGACAGAAATCAGTCTTTATATTATCTTGGTATAGCGGCTAACAGGTGAGAGAAATACATATTGTTTGATTCTCGACACCAAGAATTGGTGTAGAGTATATAACGTTGATAGTTTTTCTGTCTGTGTGTCTGTGTGTCTGTATGTGGCCACGATAACTCAAGAAATATACCACTCATTGCCGTAAAATCGTGTACAAAATTGTTAATCAACACGATGAAGACCCTTATTTAATTCCAGCAATATCCGTTTAACAATTGACAGAGTTATGGAATTTCAAGTAATTAACAAAGACTGATAGAGATACGTTATTGTCTCCATCACTGTAACAAGTTTTTATTTCTGTGTTCTAAAGGCGTTTGGTGCGCACTCACCTTTGGCGGGCAACTTAGCACTGTGTTCGGAGTTCCCTTGCGCAACATACGATCTCTTCATAAAGCGTATTCTTGATTGCAATCCAAGCAGGAATTTAATTTTCTCAGTGTTTTCATTACATATTTTGATAAAGTTATATTTAAGTAATGCTGACTTGCTACAATAAGGAAATGTTTTATTTTACATGGTGTCGAGATAGTACTCTATCTGAGTACTCATGTTTCTAGTTTTCTTCTTTATTCCTGTTCACATTAGTCACTGACTCCTTCAACCCTCATAAAATCGTTCACAAAAGATATTTTTATCTAAATCTCATATTCATCAAGTTGATTTATTATCGGCGTAAAGGGTTATTTTACAGAGTTAGTGGTGTGATATTATTATCTTGACAGGCCGATTCGAGTCATCTTTGTACAGCTCAGCTTCGTGCGAAGTATACAATGAGTCGGTTGTTAAGTGCCCGGCAGCTTAGCAATCTATAATAACATTCACATTAGCACCTGTATGGAGTGAGACAATATTTTGTGATATTTTTTCAAGAAAAAACGTCAGATTTCGAGGGTTTCAAAAAAACGTCAGATTTCGAGGGTTTCAAAAAAACGTCAGATTTCGAGGGTTTCAAAACAGGAAATTTTGCTCCCGAAATGCAAAAGCCTGTCACACGATATATAATATGATTAGTTTGCGACTCAACATTTATCAGACAAAAGAAATTTGAAATTGTTCACCGTTATAAATATGTCTTGTTTCCTCAGATGGCTTGCTACAAACTTAGAGTTTCTTGCTAACCTTGTGATCCTCGGGTCTGCATTGTTTGCTGTCCTTACCCCTGGTATTGGTGGAAGTGCTGTCGGGCTATCGGTCTCTTATGCTATTCAGGTATGGATTGATAATTGTCATGTCCCCAATTAAGGTATTTGGCAGGGAGATGGTCGAGTGATTGAAGGCCTGACTGGAGATCTGATGGTCGGAAAGCTTACTGTTCATGCCAGGCGCGTAGCCATGTGGTGGACATGGGGGAAAGTCCTGCCCCCATTTGAGATAAAAAATGCTCTAAATCTGCACCATTTTGAACCAATTTTAAAAATTGTGGCCGCTTTCATTGCTTTGATAGTATGCTCTTGAATGCTTTAAATTTGCATAATTTTAAATCAATTAAAAAAAATTCGCCCATTTCAAAACCCTGGCTACGCGCCTGGCTCATGCACAAATATTTCATTATCAGTGTACACATGGACTCCTAGATCCTCTTGGGTAGGCAGGATCGAGCAACTACTTAGTCATATCGGAGACGGGCATTAAAACGTAATGATAAAAAACATTCTTGTTACAAAAAACAAGACACTAAAACAACTACAAAACAAAACGTAAGGCATACTATTTAAAACCAGAAACATAAATAGCTGAATAAGATTAAGATTTGATCAAGGTATAGAGATGGTTATAACTTTGAAAAAGAAAGCCAACTGGTAATATAATACTTTAGTACTTTTATGTTTATTTGAAACATACGCCTTTTTGAAGAAATAAATGTATTTTTTCTATCCTATTCTGTTCAAAACCAGGTGTCAAGTAACTTAGTTTGGATGGTCCGTCAGATAAGTGACCTTGAGACCAACATTGTTTCTGTGGAAAGACTTAAAGAATATTCAGAGTTGAAATCAGAGGTAAGGTTATTATATGCATGTGCAAATGTGACGTCGATTATAGAGTGACAGTTAATCGTTATTTAGTTGATTAACTAAAGCAGAATACTTTAACCAATTAAAAACATTTTATCGCGAACCTTTCATAAATAACTAGCCAACATTTCATTTTCATCAGCTTTTTAGCAAAAATGTTGAACAGAATTTAAAGGATTATAAAAAAAAAATTTGTTCTGTAGAAAAGACATTAAGCTCTATAATTACGTACCGTCAAAACCAACATTATATAAAAGGGAGCATGGGCAGACAAATATGAACCAAATACAACAACAGATATGGAAAGACCACTCTGCATTCGATTAAGGTATATAGAAATTCACAAAACCATCAGGTTTCAATAGAAAATTATCATTTTAAAGTATTTCAATTGACAATTTCTCGTAGTTCGTGATGTCGTATATTGGTCAAAATAACAGCAAGCTTTGGAATAAAAACGTTTGGCCCTTTATGTAATTACGATTAGTATAGCACAGACACGCTGCGTTGATGAAATAAGAAATCACCGAATAAGTTGACATAATTTCCTCCATGGTTATAATTTATATCATAAAATTGTTTTCAATTTTATTGTATTTTTTTGGAGTTTACTTTGGATGGAAACAACAGAAACAAATTCATATTAATCTAAATACACGTATCGGTTATATATCAAACTGTAAAGATCATGTGCTCGCCTTTCAATGTCGGTATTTGGTTTAGCCATAATACGTGAATTGTCTAATCAATTTTATGAACAAATAACATTTCCTTGTAAAAACAGTAAAGTTTGACTCAATTGTTTTTCGTAGATATTAATCTTAGTCTATTTTATAGCGTCGGCGTCATCAGTTATCCCCAACACCAATCCTTAATTCTATTCAATTAAACACATGTCTTTTTACTTCTCTCTTTAATATGTTACTCGGCAGTTAAAATAACGGAGTAGCTTCTAAATACATATAGTTGCCGTCTGCTTTGCGAAATGATGCATCGAAATGTTCAAACGTGAATGTGTGTGCCCAACACAAATTTAGTCCTCTTGGCTTGCTCTCAGCCAAGATTATCCTGCCCGAGCTGATAGCGTGAAAGAAAAAAAAATCTTCTCATATATTAATCATTATTATAATTTTCATTATCATTATTCATCAGGCAGACTGGATTGTTCCTCACAAACGTCCTAGACCTGAATGGCCTCAGAAAGGAGTGGTCAAGTTCTCAAACTACCAGACACGTTATAGACCTGGTCTTGACCTTGTCCTGAAGGGAATGACGTGTAGGTTCAAGTCAGGAGAAAAGGTGAGTACCAATGGTAGTTGGACATGTGACCCCCACGTGACGAGTAGATATTATATGTTATATTTCATTGGTACGGTGATGAGCCATTGTAACTTTCGTGTCAACACAATAAATAGTGAATACTGACTGGCTGACTTTATCTAACCTATTTATGGCAAACAAGTTAGATATCGATGAATGAATATCGATCGAGTTTTAACGAG
>JAUUEB010226728.1:1938-13560 GCA_032362205.1 Clione limacina | reverse complement strand
ACCTAATGTACAGTTTGCTTGGATAGTGACCTAAGGTACAGTTTGCTTGGATAGTCTCCGAAAGTGGAACTCTTTGGAGTGACCCAGAAAGGCACTATCTTTTAATTATATATTTCAATGAACGTCAAATCACCATCTTACTTATTGCTTCAACGCAAGCGAACTCCGGGAATTCTCCAAAGACCCACCGATATGCGAATAAACAAAGTCTGTTCAACAGGCACTTTTTATACGGAGACGCTGGTAATTAGGTTTAGTTTATTCTTTTTGTAGAATGCAGGACCGTATCTAGAATTTTCAAACGGGTTGGGGATATTGACACGAAGCGCTTTACTTTTGACAAGAGGGTCTTTTCAAATAAATGTGTGTATTGGAAACATTAAGTCGCTAGTTAGTTATAAGCAGGTATTTTTGGTATTGCCAGGAAAGAAGCTTTACTTGCAATTCTTTTATAAATGAAAAGTACTGGAGCTAAAACTCCGGCTGATAACCCTACCGGGTTACCTGGTTATAAGGCTTTTGGCTGTTGCAGATAGAGCTTTGGATGCATGCGCCTACCGGACCATGAATGTTGTTTTTCCCTTCTCTTTCTGACCCCAAAATGAACAATTTAGCTTCCATATTTCAATTTCTTCCAGGGGGGGAATAAATAACATGTGCCAATATTTTCCTTAATGATTGATCCAGGTCAAAATGAGTAGGCTACCATTTTAGAGATGGCACCTCCCAAGGAGCTGAACATTTCTTTCATAAGTCAAATTTTGTTTAAACGGAACATAAACATGACTCCCGTTTTTTCTTCTCTGTGTAGACGAAACATGCTTTAGAAAACATGTCTTCAAAACTCATGAAAACGAATTTCGGGGATTTTCGATAAAGTAGAAGATTTTAGACGTCTTCAAAACTCATGAAAATAAATTCCCGAGGTTTCCAAAAAATAGCAAATTTTAAAGGGTTAATGTTCTAAAATGACCATACCTTATTTAATTATTAACCTATTTTGATAACATTGGTTTCAAATGAAAGGGGAGATGTTCTTCTATGCGACAGTGTCATAAATGTAAGGAAAACAGACGATTGGCGTCTTCAAAACTCATGAAAATAAATCCCCGGGGTTTCCAAAAAATAGCAAATTTTAAGGGGTTAATGTTCTAAAATGACTATATCTTGGTTAATTATAAACGTATTTCGATAAAGTTTGTTTCAAATGAAAGGGGAGGTGGTCTTCTATGCGACATTGTCAGAAATGTATTTTTTTTCATTTATGTAAGGGTTTACAGCACTATCGACTAAAAAAGGTCATTTTAGCGCTATATATATTGCTATGGCATCAGCATACTACAATACAGGCTAATTTAAAAAGCCATATCCAACAGTTTACTATTGGTTATGGAGAGGACTTCAGTTCTATTCTAACAGAAAAAAGCCATGCCCTCAGGCCACATAAATGTATGGAAACGGGAGATTACCGTTTTCAAAACTCATGAAAACGAATTTCGAGGATTTTCGATAAAGTAGAAGATTTTAAGGGTTCGATGTACTAAAATGACCATATCTTGTTTAATTATTAACCTATTTTGATAAATTGGTTTCAAATGAAAGGAGAGATGTTCTTCTATGCGACAGTGTCATAAATGTAAGGAAAACGATTGACGTCTTCAAAACTCATGAAAATAAATTCCCGGGGTTTCCAAAAAATAGCAAATTTTAAAGGGTTAATGTTCTAAAATGACTATATCTTGGTTTATTATTAACCTATTTCGATAAAGATTGTTTCAAATGAAAGGGGAGGTGTTCTTCTATGCGACATTGTCATAAATGTATGGAAACGGGAGATTGCCGACTTCAAAACTCATGAAAATGAATTTCGGGGAATTCTTAGAAAATAGCAAATTTTAAGGGGGAGATGTACTACAATGACCATATCTTGGTCAATTATTAACCCATTTCGATAAAGTTGGTTTCAAATGAAAGGGAAGATGTTCTATGCGACAACGTCATAAATTTAGGGAACACGGGAGATTGACGTCTTCAAAACGGATTCCGTTTTACGGAAATGTACTTTTTTATGTTTAGCTGCTCCATGGTCTATCTCGCGAGGCAGGTTTAATATTAAGATGCTTTAAAAAACAATCATAGATTTCATGGTTAAAAGAAACGTCTACTTAAAAAAATCCAATCTTATTTTCAAAAATCACAATGCACTGTGAGCCATCAGCTTTGAACACGATCACTATACAGGTGAATTCACTTATAATGAATTGCTTGGGGAACAAAGAAAAGTTCGGTATAAATGAGTTATTTTATAAAAACTCCGAAATCGGGGACAATTAATGAAATTGGCCAGTTCTTCCTCCAATGTACATCCTCTGATTTCTGCATGTATTGCGAACACCAGACAAATAAACACTCAAAGTGCTTTACAATTATTATTACAGAGTTGCCAATTGGTGATGGATTTTTTAAAGGAAAATACCACCGTTTTAAGAAAAAATTCAACAGAAAACTGATTATTTTTGTTAAAGGATTTCAGTAAATTTACAACTCTGTTATAAACCTAACAGGCCTTATCTCGTACATTCTCAGCCTCCTTGGAAGTATACCAGGGATGCTACCCAAGGTGCATCGCCTTAGCAATCATTGCCTATAGCTGGATATCCAATTATACTGCTGGAATCATGACAGCAAATTTTTCACCATGTAAATTTTGCCCCACTGTCTGGTGATCTATTTTTAACTGTGGCAGTTGAAATTGCTATAACAAACAACCTGTATTAATACAGTGTAATACTTTATGACACTACAAACCAAGTGACTGTGATAAAGATACTTCTCACATAGTATGCTGAGTTTTAGGTACCTTTTAAGACTTTCCCTGAACAGCCAAACTGGAAAAGCCCATGTAGTCATTCCACTTTACCCTAAATAGCTCTTACCAAAATGCTTATTACCACAAGGCCAGTTGTCTACCTCAGAACCTGTTTCAATAATGTTGTTCATAATAATCTTGAAATGTTCTGTTTATATATAGTCAGAATAAATAAAGTCAAAGACATATGAAGCATTTCATAATTTATTTGAAAATACAACAAAGGAAAATAAACAAGGGGGGAAAATGCTGCTTTTATGATAAATGGCTTACTAATAAGCCATAGTTATATAAAACATATTAAAGAAGGAAGAAATGGCTTAGAATACCAATTCTTTTCCAAAATACAAAAATACCACACAATAACCAAAATTATAAAAAGCAACTTAATGAATTAATGCCCATACAATTTAGAAAAGGATTTCCAAATTAAACTTTCCTGTGATAAAATAAAATGAATGATAAGTCAACTTTACTTTCAATTTAAATTGAAGAAATTACTGTAACATATTATTGCGAGGCTGTTCATTTCACAAATAAGCCATAAGATATGTGAACATTTAGTAATTTTGATTACAAGCAGTTATTGAAATACTTGTTGCATTGACAAAAAAATGAGAACCGGTTTCTTATGGTTAAATTAAATTTTCCTTTCCTGATAATTCTAATTTTTATTACAGCATAGACTAATTAACGTATTAACACAATATATTTAATTCTGTACATTTTGTGTAAGTGCCGTTAATTCAGCAACATAATATATCCAGGATTTTGAAAGGGGGAGGGGACAAAATGAAAATCAGCGCCCCATCCCCTCTTCACCCTACCAAAACCTTACAAATTAGGTCATTTTCTCCTTTTCCCCAACCGTAAAAAGGGGGGGACATTCACCTGTGTCCCCCCCTATGCGCCTGTATGTATCAGGGTGTAATTATTCATCTCCATTTTGTAGCTCAGTGCACATTAAGAGAGCTCAATATAGCCAAAATGCTATGAAAATTTCCCACATTTCAAAGCAACATAAAATAATATTCAATTAAATAAAGTTCTCACAGGATTAATTTATTTCTTTGAATCTTTTGCCAACCAC
This sequence comes from Clione limacina, assembly GCA_032362205.1. Classification (NCBI taxonomy): domain Eukaryota; kingdom Metazoa; phylum Mollusca; class Gastropoda; order Pteropoda; family Clionidae; genus Clione; species Clione limacina. The sequence goes on along the minus strand of JAUUEB010226728.1, from coordinate 9,601 downwards.
TGAATAGTAAAATGCCCAACCTCGCAAAAAAGTATTGCAGTTTTTAACAAAGAATGTAACCTTGCCTACATTACTAAATATCAAAATAACATCTATTTAAATACATATTTATAATTATAAGGAAACTCACAATGCCCCAGAAAACAACAAGCTATATATGACTATGTCATGAATATTGATTGCCCTAGTTTTTAAACGTTTCTCAAAATCATTAAAGAAATATGGAATATGCCTCTCAGCATGCAAGAACCATGTCAGGTTATGTGTTTACAGTTGGTCAAAACACAATTCTATAATCTGATTGTTAAGCAAGGATAACAGCAATGAGCCATTATGAATTAGACATCAGATGTAGCTTGGGGTTTAATATATGGCCTCTAGAAAAGCTTACTAAAAATATAAGAATGATTAACATGAATATGGTTCTGAAGTTCAACACAAGGTACAAGTAAATATGGAAAAGAACCAAGAATGTCATTGCTGAACCATGTCATTATTGAAAAAATACATGTTAACCATTTTGCTGGTTGTCTTTGCTATTCTGATGGGTGTAGTTATTTCATTTAGCAAGAAAGAGTTAAGTTAGATAGAGAAAAGAATTGAATGCGAGGAGGAACAATGTAGTGTGCATGAAGGTAGAAAGAGTGTACAGGAAAGAAAGGATCCAGATCAAAACCAGAACACAACAATCTACTTAAGGCTTTTTTTGTTTTAAAAGGCTAGTTTTGAACATTTTTAGCGTATTCAATTATTAGTATAATATAATATGCAAATCTCAACAGCTCTAATAAAAATGTTAGATCATCTGACATCTACTAGTAAGTTATTTATTGAATATGTTACAGTTTTGATGCTATAGCGGAACATACTATCAGTGCATACTTAACTCTTCTAATATATTTAGATGTAACAAAGCTAATGAGCATCACAAAACCTATCAATATGACAATCCATTAAAGCAATGTATATATGTGCTGTCAGTAGAAAAACATGGCATAATATGTACCCTTTAGTGCGAGAAAGTGTAGGAAAATGCACCCACAGCAGAATATACATTTGAATTAAACATCAATACTAGTTTAAGAAATGGAAGATAAAAACAAACTTTGTTAATCATAATTTTGATATAGAAAATGTGTTCAATTGCGTTATCGTTTTAATTTGCGATAAGAGATTATTGTCATATAAATAAAACCCAAATCAAGCAGCACTTACAAGATATAAAATAAAGGTGTGAGCAAATTGATACCAATATCAATTATCATTTTAAAACATTCTGCGTAGCAGATGTTACAAAAAGCACACCAAATGAAGATGAGCCAATATAAATATTGAACCTGTTACTTAATGTCATTTTTAACAATAAATAACGCTGCGACACACTTTGGGATATTATTTTCAGACAAAATAGAAACCAGGTTTACTCCTATGGATCTACCTTTTAAGTTTGAACTCAACAAAATTGTAAATAAATAGAAAGCTTCTAATTTCATTCTAGACTCTTTGAAAACCAAAAAATGAAATAGAATGAAAACAACAAGTCCTGCTTGTAAAGCAAAATAGGAATACAAATTGAAATGTTATCAACAACTTATCTTCTTGGCTATACTTTGAACATCTGTTTGTTTTGAACAAGCGAGGTTCTATTTATCACTTTAAGAGATTAACATATCTATGCAGTTTACAGTAATGATGGCGTAACATAAAACTAACATTTATCTCTATCATCCCTGTCCCAAATATGTGCAAGAAATTGACATGTCATTAAAAAAACATTTGCATCTTCATCACAAAAGACGTAAGCATTGAGAGCTGTTTTGGAACGAGTTATATAGGATAAAACTTTGGCATAAAGGAAACAAAGTTGGTTTCAAGAAAGTAACAGTAAGTGCTGTGAAAAGAAAAGTGACAAAAAATAGACATCTTGCAAGTCCACAGGATTTGCACTAGTACTCAGATGTCATATCTATCAAGTTGCGTATCAAGTCAAAATGAAAATAAATGGCAGTAAAGTGAATTCTCAGTTTACTTAAAACATGTGAAACAAAATCAATATTCTCATAATAAAACAGCTGTATGCATGTAATTGGATTTCAACAGATATTAACAAGATTCATATTTTTGCTTCTACTGTTTGTTCCACAGTAAAATGCCCTTTACCTCAAATGAAATGCTTATCTTACATAAATATGTTTACTACTTTAAATGACACCAAATTCAAAAATGTATCTGTAACAAAGTTTAATAGAAACCTACTCAAAAGTATGAGCTATATGGCACACTTATAACAAGAAATCAGCTTACAACTTAATTTTTTCACTCTTTGCTTTAAATTAACAGAAAAGACTTCACCCTCGAAATATACATAACAATGATACTATTGCTAGTCATCAGTTTTGTGGAAACTTAATATTAGCACATTACAACTTAGAAGCAACAAGGACAACTTAACAAATAACCTGTCGGACCCATAGGAACAAAGGGAGGTGAAAATGTCTGAATATTTAGAGAATGTACCTTAATACAGGTTTTACAGAAATTTGTGTCCTAAGCAATGAACATGCAGCATACACATATAGTTTAATAGAATCACATGTGGTGGTGAATAACAAAAAATTGAACCACAATGTTCTTAGTAAACAGGATTACAGCAGGTTGAGCAATTTAGAAAAGTGGAAGAACATTCTTATGACGAATTTAAATTTGTTGTCTTAAAGATTAAAATTTCAACAGTTATAAGAATGTCATCCCATTTTCATAAAGAGGAATTGCCCTTAAACATATGCAAGGCTTTCCCCCAATCAACATATCAAACACGCATATCAACATCATTCAAAAAAAGTATGTCACACTTGTACAGAGTAGTCAATACTGTTATTACTCACTTTCATTGCACAACAAATGGATGCAACTAATTGCAACATCCGTGAAGTCTATTGAACACATTGAATACCACATGGCAAAGTTAAAAAGTTTTCTGCACTGCAAAAACTTAGCGATTCAATATTCTTACACCTAGTGTAAACACTAAACACAGTCTGTGATATTGTTCTATATTACATATTTATAAACTGTGTAGCAAGTCTTCAACACAATAGTTGTGTTAATGTCTTTAATGTATTGATGATCGTTGGGCCTCTCTTAATATTTTTTCAAGATATATTTGTTTTTGTAATAAACTAGACATTTCACTCTCTTGAAAGGCTTCAAGTCTATGCAATTCATTAATGTAGTCAGTTGCTTCCTGGAGAATAACCACTTTTGAAGCTTTAGAATGGTGCTGAATTTTGGGCACTTCATCTCTAAGGTCTGTAAACAAGTCTGCAAGCTTTTGTCGACGATTTCTTTCTAACTGGTTGTGGTGATGCTGTTTTTCTTTATCTGATGGATCAAAACTGTTGTATTGTCTCTTACGGTACATACGTTTTGCCATGACAGTTGGCCTGCCAGTTTCTATCGTGGTTATATTTGAAACAGGGCTCATGGCATAGTCATGGAAATTGACACTGTTGCTATTGCTAAGAACATGAGAGTAAACAGGTTGTTGTAGAGCAATTTTCTGCAAAGCTTTTTTCTTTTCAAGTTTGCGCTTTTGTCCCGATATGCTACGACCAACCATGAGATTTTCTGCAAGAGATGCAGAACTTGAGAGACCATGGAGCAAGGATTTAGCAGAGGAGGTCTGAGCAAGCAATTTAGGTGAAACTGCTGAATGGGATAATATTGTCATCAAACTCCCTTTCTTGATGTTCTGAATGGGTGTGGGAGATGTTGATGGCGTTGAGTAAGGGGAACAATCCAGACTTGAGCCACACATGCTTAGAGACGATCTTGGAGTTTCTGTGACTGTTTCTATGTCAACATCACTGTCATCACCTGAAAAATATAAAATATTCAGATTAGAAATGATTAACCAAATTACATCCTTCTTTGAAGGATTATTATATTATGAAAGTAGGTTACAAATTTAACCCAAGGTTCAAGATATTCAATGTTAGTAATTTTTATTGTAGCCCACTAAGACAAACTTGTGTAATATAAAATCTGTGCAAATTTGTTTCAGTCACATTCCATTAACAAGTCAAAAGAGTGTCTTTGCATGTGAAAATATCATTCATTGTTAGTGCTAAAACTTCCAAGCTAAAAAGATTTTGAATGCAGACTCTATCAGACAATCTTCAATATTGTGCTAGTTAATATTGCCTGCAGCCTTTAGCAAATAAGAAAGAAATTCAATTGTCTGCTGTTCAATAAACCTCTTATGACCTTAGCAATTACATTGAATGATTGCCACTAACATGTCTTTTATTTCTAAAAAGACAAAACAATTATAATATAAATTACTTAACTTATACATTCAAATGCTACACAATAGAAAGTATGATATTTTATAGGTACAATCAAAATGAGATGAAATATATCATTGAAGCTTACCTGTAAGAACAGCATTATCTGAATAAGTGGAGGATGTGTCTTGGAAGTTTGTATCATCATTATAATCCTCTTGGTAACTTAGTCCTGTGAAAGAACTCTTTGTGAAAGAATGGTCATCATCTGTGTTGCTTACATGATTCCAGGCACTGAACACCTCTTGTTTGGGATGTTGCTGGGTAACAGTGTCTTCTAAGGGATTCATGATTAATCCTAATAGTGAAGCATTAACTGTATTGTTCATGCATGTGCTGCCATGGGAAGCTGTTCCAATAAATGGATCTTTAATGAGTGGATTTCCTGATGACTTCTTTGAAGCAGTTTCGTGACAGTTATCACAATCTGGGTCACACATGATCATTGACTTGGGAAGTGTTAAGGATGAGTTGTACTCATGATCATCCATAATTTTGACTAAATCTACAGTTGGCTCATCAGGCAACATAGGGAATAGAAAATCCCCTTCATTGTCAGAGAAGTCAAATCTAGTGAAGCGATCACTTGGTGAAAGCAATCTCTCTGCCATCTCTTCTAGTTCTGCAGCATCAAATTCTAAGAGATCAGTAGGCATTCCTACATCAAGGCTGAAAGCCTGAGGAGAAAAGAAAAAGTATAATTTAATGTATGAACACAAAGGGACATTTAAGGAAAGAAAGTTGAACCTTCAAAAGGACATTCAAAAGCCAAGACAGGCTAAATAAGTCAAATGCTATGTATGAGTTATGGTTTGAAAAACTGTTACCTGCATTACTAAAAGATTGTCTGTTTCATGATCAGTTATTCAGTTCAGAAATAAATTGTGAGATGATGATGAGACAATTAATTGAAGTTCAATCTTATTAAGATAAATACCATTAAAAAAAATCCAGATTTTAAGTAGCTCTTTAGCTTTAACATAAAAACAGGAAGACGGAAGATAAATAGGTAAATAGGTCAGTCAATGTATTGAAGTCAAGAGCTGGATGGTGAGTTGCCTGTAATTTTCCAATTGTCTCTAGATCTTTCCAAAAGTTACTCCATTCTCTTTAGAATATGTGCAAGAATATTTGCCCTTACACTAAAATTGTGAAATCAATGATATCACATCCATGAATGATAATGGCTGGCTTTGCTTGAATAAAGAAAAAATATAGTTTCAGGCAAAGTGCCAAATCCTGCACAGGGTGACCTACATTACTTATATAATTTATAAGAGCTTGATATGATAATTCTTTTGAAACAGAAAATATTTAATATAATAATCTTTTAATTTTAAAGAGAAATTTTGGAGAATAAACAAATTAAAAGGGCTCACTTGGGTAGGCTTACATAACATATCATATAACATTTTACTTAAAATACATGTGAAGAATTAATTCAATTATTTTATGACACGATCATTAGAGTAAAGCTAATGACATAAGTAGAGTAAAGACGTTCATGGCCAAAAACAAGGTGGAGGGGAGGTCAAGGAGGGCCATATTATACTGAGAGAAGGGGCGGGTCAATGGTATCGTCTTCACAGGGAAAAGTAAATTATTTGCCTGGAATCGATTTCAAAATACAATACCGGCGATATTCTGAGATTTCAGGGGTAAGAACATACCAAAAATATATGATGGTCTTTGACAGCTTTTTTAAAACCATATTAGTTCCTATGGCGTGAGTGTCAAATCATGTATGTGATTCTGACGTGTAGATAAAATGATTAAAGATGTTAGTGCTAAACAATTTAGATGAAGTCGGAAGGCGGCAGGCCGCGAGAGCGGACCCACCCAAATCAACTGTTGTATGTGCGACATGAACAAATCATTTATATATCTTAAACCACAGGAATATTGTTGCCTAAATTATAAAAGTCTAAATCAAAATATAAAAAAATGTCAACACTTACCATCTTTCCTACTTCACGGCTAAATCCTATTTCGGAATCTATAACACCCGGCATACTCCCGTTCATGTGAAAAGCTCAAACCGATCTGGCCTGAAAATCACGAACACCCTGCTACATAGATCGGCGAGCAAAGCTCGCGAGCATATTACTGCGCGCATAATTATTAGCCCTTTTTAACCAAGGTCAAATTTACGCACCGTTTATAGCTGCGATTTAATTTAATTTTGATGGTCAATATTTAATACAGAGTATCTAATAAAATGTAGAATAAAAATAAATTACACTTTTTTGAGTATTAAATCAGAAAAATAGCAAGAAACACAATAAACCAATTTCCTACAAGTGCACTAATCTAATGCGTAAGTCGGTTCTCGTGGCGGGAAACATCATGGAGGCGGAGTCATGAATATTCAGTGTATTGTAGGCCAATTACCAGCCCGCATTACCAACACTTGTTGAATGTGTCTTCAATGAATGTGCTTGCGGGCAAACTGTGCGTAACGGTTGTAAATCCTCGCCCTACCCGGCGACTTCGTGTAATGAATTGTACCTCTCGCTTGCTCATTGCGATTCTGATTCTGTCGGGGCACGGTGATCTGAGGGCAGCCTATCTAGGCCTTTAGAACGTAAAACTGCAAACACCGTGAACTCATGATTGTAATTTCGGATCTACTGTGCTAATTTATCAATAAAAAGAACATATTTTTTTAGTATTGATATCACTGAAATTTGTGTACAGCGAACGTAAACTGCAGAGGATGGCGATGATATTATGAAAAGACGTTATTTTTTAGTCTGAAATTGTATATAGGTGATACGATTTTCCAGGATTTTTTTTCGCGGATATACGATTTGGATTTCGCGGGGGGGATTTTCGCGGTCCGACTATTTGGGGAAAATCTATGTAATCTCCCATTATCATGCAAACATCAAATTTGCTCTCATCTGATACTTTGAAGATGATATTTTCAAATTTGTTGAAGCAAATTGGATTTATCCGATGACGGTATTTAAATCTAGTTGCCCAAAATTGAATGATTTAAATGTTTGGTTCTGTTCAATTTCAAGATACCGATAAACTTACGATATGCCACATTTGTTCCGTTGCCATTTATCGTTTTACGTGGTCTTTGGACATGTGAAGAATATTTCAACCAGGCGCGTAGCGTCTCCCCATTTGAGATCCAAAATGCTCTAAATTTGCACAATTTTTAACTTATCTCAATTTCGGCCGCTTCGCGGACATATCACCAAAATTTCAGCGGGCGGCATTGCTTTGATAATATCCAAGGTTGTCCCCCCCCCTCCCATTTCAAAATCCTGGCTACGCGTCTGATTTCAACATATGTATTATCTGCG
>JAUUEB010226506.1:0-13563 GCA_032362205.1 Clione limacina | reverse complement strand
CTCTCTCTCTCTCTCTCTCTCTCTCTCTCTCTCTCTCTCTCTCTCTCTCTCTCTCTCCCTCTCTCTCTCTCTCTCTTATCATCCCCAGGAGACGATTATAGGACTTTCACGGAACAATAATTGATGACGTCCAAACGATTGGCAGGGCGATGGCCGGAAGTCATTAAGACAGAGATGGTGGATAATCTCCAAGGTCCAAACGATCATTCTGAATGATTGCAGTTCTATGATCCCTAGAGTCGCTGTTCCAAAAAGATTCATACAGTAATGGTCACTTTAGAATAAAAGTGATTATTCACGTATTCAGACTAAAGACCATGTTTTTGGTGAAAAAGAAAGTGTCTAAAACCCTTATCCAACGATAATTATCATTATTTAAAGGTCACTTACGTGATGAATTAAGTTGGGCCTTTTTGTAACTTTGAACATTGAGGAATGTTTTGCAATGTATTTTGAGAAAGATAATCCATTTATTTCAAAGGTAAATGTCATATTCGGCGGCATATGATATGACCTAGAAATTACGATACGATAATTCAAGTCGAAAGGTGGGTACGGCGCAACCACCACAAAACTATATTTCTTTGTTCAGATATTGTAACATTACACTAGTAACACTGTCTGCGATTACTTGAAAAATCATAATTTGAAAAAATGTGATTAATAAATAAGATTTCTCTCTGCAAAAAACTTTTAATAAATCTGCCGTCGTAAGGACGAAATTGCGTATCTGTGAGAATTTCAGGAGAGCCAAAAACGTATTTTTGTTATTGTTTTGTTATGTTAAAGATTATATTGCAAAGAGAAAATTAGTTTGTATTTGTTACAAAGAAGAAACCATAGATTGCAAACAAAACTCTAATAAATAACCAACACAGATAAGTTATTGAACATATGTAATGGTGTAACCAAATAACGTAAGCCTTGTTAATATCATCACTCTGGTTAGTTTGTATATATCTGTTTAGACTTCCGAAATTGAAGATTTCGGTTTCAGGCATTACTACCATTTGATGTAATATTCGTTTGACGTTGGTATTGAAATGTGTTGTTTACACAACAGTGTATCCCGTCTATCAACTATTTCTGTTGAAAACCGAATAATATGAATTAATTAGGCGCTTCCTTGTCAAGCACCGGCATTTTTATCGTTAGATTAGTCGATGTTGTCATGCTTTGGCCTATGAACATCTACGACATCCCCATATTAGAACATGATTATTTCAAGACCTTTTATCTGGTTTTGGATTCATTAATTTTGGTCGTTGTCTTTCGTAATATTCTATTGATTTAAGACAACGTCATGATTATTGGTATTTATGTCTAGTTTCCTTATTTTCAAAAAAAAGCATTTATTTCTATTTCTAATGGAGAAGTGTAATTATTGTCATTATAATTACGTTACCTAAGCACCTAACTTCTTGTATCAAATTGTACAAAAGTGTCCTGTTTATACTCAAAACAGTTTGTTTTAATTTCATATGCTTTAAAACAATCTGAATTACTCAGATTTGTCTTTTGGGTCACATAATGTACACAATCTTTAGAATTAGTCTAATGTCAATATCTACCTCTAAATAATAACTCCTCTCTGAAAGGTAAAGGCCAATAATCAGGTATCATATACAGAACACTAAAACATATGACAATAACCAACTTAGAACTTAAAATGCTGCACGTTTAAAGAGCAATTTGCAAATTAAAAAGAATCGCAATATTATTTTGAGATTGAAAAAGAAGATAGTCAATAACATAAGAAATCCTATAAAAAGACAAGTCAACCCAGAGTGCGCTGTAACGTAGTGAACAAAAATAGTTCGGTTTAAAGACTCGTAGTCCCCATCGGTCGCTCTAAAACAGGCAAACCCCCATATGCACGTACGTACAAACTACGTGCAGTAAAGGCAAAGTCATATCCAGAAAGTAACAGTAATATCCAACTGATTAAAGTGAATGTGTTGCCGTGTTAACAAAAAGAAGTAACATCATGATGATAAGTGAAGAGCATAGATGATTATGTCGCTCTCCACAATCTTATTTCATTTAGCAATCAACATCTTAAGACAATTACAGACTTAATTCTACACACAATGGAATAGGGACATTCAGATTTGTGTATGAGTCTTATGTATTACAATCATCTAAGCTGTTTCCTCAGAATCAACCGTCTTATCATCATCATATGGACCTGAAATGACGATGATGGTTATTGAAATGATAAAAAAAAGTATTCAGTGTGTTTCATTAAGGCTATTTCTTTGCCTGATTGTAATAACACAAAACTTGACATTTCTACTGTCCACTCATGAGTATAAATTGGTTCCAAAAAAGGGGGTAAACAAGACATGGATAGAAGTCGAAACAAATCGTCTTAACGTCAGGAAAATATCTTGAAAAATGTTAGTTTACTTATAATACACAATAACAAAGCAAAACTCGGTTTTATCTGAGGGTCAATACTTATACATATTCACACACTTATACAAGAAGACAGAAGTACTTTCTCTTTTTATTACTGAAAATAGTTTTAACTAGTAATAGAAAACTATTTTTATTTTCCAGGCGTGTATAATGGAACACAAATTCATAATACCACTCTGCTTTAAGTTACTTCAAATGTCACAGTGACAGTTCTACCCCTGAGACGCAAAGTTCCGATCGATACACACAAGTACCGCTATATTATAATAATATGATTAAATATTATATACCGCAAAAGATATGTACCCTTAAAGCTTTATAAGGTTCCAAATTAAGTAGCAAAAGTTTGCAGACAAAACTCGAGATCAACTATTCTGATAACTTTTCTTTTCAACTTGAGTCTTGTTGATAGGATTGCTCTGATCAGTTTATCAACCTTATCTGTGTAGTCTGCCAACAAAGAAGGCTTCCATTCATTTATACAAGCACGGGATTTTAAGGCGCTCATAATTCTTAAAACATTGCTTAGTAAACATAGAATGCATCTATCAAAAATGTCATGAGGTGAAGACATTTGTACGAATACTTATATATAAGGTTCAAATCCGGGACTTGATTATTCGTGTTTAAGCTATGTCTCTCTATGTACTTTTGTTTGTATATTTTTACCAAATTAAGTTCAATGAGTTATGTTTTTGTTGGCAAGCTAACAGGAAATCACTAACCGATTGGAATGTCATAGCGAGCACTGCATTTAAAGATGCCAACATCATTACTTCGATGATTATTCGTGTTTAAGCTATGTCTCTCTATGTACTTTTGTTTGTATATTTTTTCCAAATTAAGTTCAATGAGTTATATTTTTGTTGGCAAGCTAGCAGGAAACCACTTATCGATTTGAAGTTCACAACAAGCACTACATTTAAAGAATTCGACTTCCACAAAAATATAAAAACTAGATATGTGATAGACAGAATGTTGATTTAAAAACGTGATTATCCTATAACAACAGAAAATGTGTTGATGTGAAATAAATAAAGATCTCATTTATGTTATTAATTTCCTTTATCAGTAATCATTACCTTGATCTATCGAACATACTTGTAATACTGACTGTCATAAAACTTACCAGACATGAACGCTGCCTGATTACGACGTTATGCGATTGTTTGATGAGGTAATGTATATGTTTGTCATTAAATATAATGATAACTTAGCTAATGGGTTTTGCAGGCAGATAATGCAGCATATGAACCTGTTTGAAAGTTCACTCTGACTTATGTTACACTTAAATCTTGCATTGCCAAAAGAATTAGGATAATGTAATTATGCTAGGTCGCAAAAGGTTGCGTACTCAATGTTTAAACTTACATTGTTATTTCGGGTATTTTTAAATGAATGTTTTCTCGAGCTCTTGGACCAACATATGCATAGTTCTAGCTAAATAGGTGCCATCAGGAATGTGGTTGTTTTGTATGTACAATCCTTCTGATATTTTTGAACCATGTGAAAGAGTACTGTGTCAATAATAATGATAATGATTATAACACAAAAGATCTTGGAGATAACGGTCTTCCCTAGATTAGAGTTATAAAGATGCGTCAATAAAGCAGAGTTTCCGCCAGTTTACATTTTCAATCATAATAACATAATAATATTAATGGTAATACTGATAATATTAAAGGGTAGAAAAGCAACTGATTGTATTTAGTTCTCACAAATGATGATTCCATTATTGGTGATATTGTCCATGATGCAGCTTTGGGTAAATGTGATCGTGAAACTCTTTATTCCTATAAAACTTCCTAAAAAATCTAATTTTAATAATCAAAAAGAAAAAAATATTCAACTTTTTCAACCTTGTTAACATGAAGGTTGATGATAGTATTGAATTAAAAAGAACTTGCATGTTGGTTTTATTAAGTTTGTCTTTAAATCAAAACCTAATGTCAAGAAAAAAAAACCTATATGGTAGAATAATAAAGTAAAGACAAAATATGCTCTGCATAAAAGATTCACTCAAACACCCAGTTTCATTTTTACTACCATTTTCAACAAATCTATAAAATTAGGTCAAGTTCCAGTTATTTTTTAAAGTAGCAGAAGTCACTGCATATCTAAAAAATGAAGCAAGCAAGATCCAGGCAGTTATAGACCTGTCAGTTTAACCAGTAAAATCTGTAAACTTCTAGAATTAATTATAACAAACCAGAAAAGGGATTACATGGAGACAAATGAATTATTTACAAAATTCCAACACGGTTTTTAAATCATCGCTTGTGTGTTACACTATTATTAGAAGTCCTAAATGAGTTTAATAAATGTTTTGATATTAAAGAAAGCTTTGATGTTATATACTTATACTTTTCAAAGGCTTTCGATACCGTCTCCCATATAAGATTGATGCATACATTTTAAGCATATGGTATTAGAGGAAATGCTCTTGCCTTGATTCATAATTTTCTATCAAATAGAAAGCAAAGGGTACGTGTGAATTCCTTTTACTCAACATTCTCAAATGTAACCAGTGGTATACCCCAGGGTAGCATATCAGGTCAAATACTCTTTATAATATTTGATAACGATCTCCCTGAATGCATGGAGTCTTGATGTAAGAATATTGCTGATGATACCAAAGTATATAGTTCTTCAGTAAAACATTCCTCTATTCAGAAATATCGATTACCACTCAGAGACTAGTCTGAAACCTGGCAACTGAAATTTAATATATGTAAATGTTGTGTTTTGCACTATGTAAACGGTAATGAACCTACATGTAATAATTATATGGATACAGAGAAAATCCGTACACTTATTAAAAGTGAAAATGACGTTGATGTTTATTTCTCAAAATATCTCAAATTTGATGAGCACATCAGTAGTATAGCAAGCAAAACAAATCAAAAGACTAGATTGGTCAAAAGATCCATTACTTACCTTGATAAACAAATGTTTTTAAAATAATTTAAGTCTATAGTTTGCCCTCATTTAGAAAATGCAAATGTTATTTGGAACCCTTTACTAAAAAGACAATGAATACTACAAGAGCAAGTTCAATGCAACTAACTACTATCTAAATACAAAGAACTAACCTACACTGATCGTTTGATTACACTAGACTTACCTACATGAAAATAATGACAAATTACAGCTGACCTTATTCAAACTTTCAAATAATCCATGGCATTGATAATTTAAATACGAATGATTTTTTTCCATCGCAATTCAAGAAATAAAATAAGGAACTCAAACCTGAAACTATACAAAGAATATACCAGAACAAGTATAAGTCAAAATTTTTTCAGTAACAGAGTTAATAGTTATTGGAATTTTCTCTTCATGCGCAAGATCATTCGATAATTATAATTTGAAAAAAATCATAATTTTAGTTGACGTTGAACTCAGATTTGTTTTTAATGCTTGATTTGTTTTTCATCATGTCAAAATATTGAATATGTTTCATAACGTTTTTATATAATATTGTCTTTTGGACAAAACCCAAACTCATAACATTATATATATCAATAACAATGTAATAACTGCCTTAACAAAAGTCATGCGCACGTAAGTCAAACATAACAATCACTACGCTCAAAATACCTTATTGTCTATCATAGTCTCTCATCTCCAGTATTCTAGTATAATAATAATAATCATTGTAATTATGATAATAACAATGATAATGATAATAGTGTGTTCATAATTGACTAATGATGACCTTTAACATCAAATAAGAGTAAGAAGTATATGAAATAAAGCTAACATAGAAAGGTGACAATAGACAAACAGACAAAAAGACGATATAAGTTATAAGTATGTTGAAACGTCAACAAAGAAGAAAACACACATAGGCTCCAAAGGGTGTCATTGTGTCATGTGGTTAGTTGTTATAAACACATATGCGTTGAATTTGCCTGCTTGTGACCTCTCAATTCCACTGATACTCCGTAAATGGATGAATATACACATGCTTCTTTTAATATTACCTTTATGTCGATTTGACTTTTCTCTTCATGTGCTTTGCTTTTGCGTGTGTTAAATATGATTAACTTGTTGTAAGTGTTCTTTAGTTCAACCGAAAGTGGGGCACCGCAAACAGATAACTTTTCAAATAATGATTGATGATGATATACCTTAGTTAGTCAAAAAGAGCAATCAATGCTACTTTATCTATATTTTATAACTTGGAAATTGTGTGTTATTTATTGTTTGATATTATTTAACCAAAGCCATAACATATCAACAATTATGCGATCCATTAAGACGACATTCGTCAGATTATTTTCTTAGAAACACATTATGCCTAAGAGTAGATGATGTAACGGGAAAACTTTATGTATTGCATACTACTATAACGTTATCAGCGTACACGGTAGCTTTGTTATATTTTCTTTCAGTGAACTAATTTTACAATACACATTCTATTTTCCATTTCCCTTATGCCTATACAAACTTTTCCTTTTGAATAGCTTGAAACATATACACTGTCGTTGACAGAAAGCCAGATGCCTAAACTAGTTTCACGGATTTGAATAAGATGAATCAATGGAGAAAATAATGAGCAAATATTGTCAATGAATCCAACAAAGAATTCCGTTCATTTTGATATCAGATCTTTGAGACCTGTTTAAATCTTGCAATCGTCAAAAAACTATAACTCAGACAATACATACATTTGTATAGTTGTTTGATGCGGAGAACGTGACATTGTTATACAAATAAATTAAATAGTAGGGGGTTTAATCCATGGTATTTAACAACGTACCGTATGAATAATTGAAAAACATATATATTATTGTTTTTAATTAAAACAATGCGTTCTAGTTTCCTGATACAGATCACATTGTTTATATACCATTTTCAAGTTTGTTATTGATTACAAAAAAATACGAGATGGTTTGATAATATTGCATCTCATGGAACTTGGGTAATGTTAAAGTTGTTTTTTTTGGCGAGTTTATGGCGTCAGACCTTATCATTGAAATGCCGTTGCCAATCTTAACCTTTGTAAATGTTTATCTGAAACAGGTTTTGGTTTCAAAAAGATACATCTTAAGATTGTCAAGACGCTCGAGATAGTAATAAGATGAATATCTTTGCCATCTCATCACATTCTGTATTTAAACACATCTTGAGATTTTTTTTTTTGCTAATTGGAAAACATTCAATTATGCTTGATCAGATGAAGACTTTTAAGCTCGTTCAAGAGGATGGCTTGGTTTTTAATCAATTTGAATAAAAATTAGTTGGGCCAAGTAAAATCTCGAGAAACTCTGAAATCTAAAAACGTTCATCGACACTTCTTCTCGAGAGTAAAGCTTCTTATCTGAGGAATAAGAGGTTTTGGTTGAACATATATGGCATGGGTGTGGTCTGGTGTTATATCATGTACGCGTGTTGATTCATTTGATTAACTAAGGATTAAATCATGTACATCTGACTCAATCCGTAATATGAGAAGTGTGATGAGGACCCATATTAAAATTACATTTTTTGCTGAATAAAGCGGCTGCAATGAGATAACATATTTGACACACTGTTGCCGACGAAAGAGCTACATGAGCAATGTCAGTTGAATGGCTATAATTCGTATATCATAACTTCAAAGTCATGCAATGCTCTCCATTTTAATCGAGAGCAAACTAAGCATGTTTAATGTTCATATATAGTTACCGAACGCTTCTATCATAATTTACAGTCGAAAAACAATCTTGTGTATGATAGAGAAAGAGTTGAGCTTCATTTACGTTACACTAACAGTTTTTTTGAAAATGAATATAAACGTCATACTTCACAATTTAGCAAAATATGTATCTTTCAAAATTACAAAAAACAATTGAAGCACGTTCAGATTCATCATTTATAGGTTTCTTCTAATCATCTGATCTTTCGCGCTAGTTATACGACGTCAAATGTTTCTTCAATATAATTATTGTTGTCTGATGCTCATGTTTATATCAAATAGATTGGTTTAAAATGTTTAAGAAAGAATATTAAATACCGTATACTGTTATACCAATGTAAATTTGGTCTGAGAACGCTTGTTGGAACGAGCCAATCAAAGCTATAATAAGTATGCGATATGCACACTTTAACGAGAAGCTTTACACGATGTAACATGTTCAGATACAAACTATTATTTAGGAAGGATTAATGGTAGGTGTTCTCAGGGGTTACGAGATTCATAACATATAGTTATACAACGTGACTCAACATTTAATCCAAATACTTACATTGTTTTACTTAAAATAATATCCTATTATTCTGAGCATCTTTATGACCGGACATAAATTAATAATATGAGTGATGAGTTTGAAGACATCTGCGCAAGGCTCCTGGTGAAAACAGAATCCAAGCAGTGCTATAAGCGCCCGACAGGGTTTTCTTCATTTACTTCATATGTATAAATACATTGTTTAATTCCGTTTTTCTTAATAAAACAATGTGTGCAATTTACTTTGTTTAATCATTATTGTAGTTGTGTCACTACATGTGTTTTTTTTCATCATATGTAGGTCAATTCGTTTATGATAATTATGCCTACCAAGGTGCCGGTGTTAAAGTTAAAGCTTTTTAATAGCAAATAAAATCAAGTGATAATCATCAAAGTTATGATCGATGCCTTGAAAGTTCATCGATATATTCCAAATTTAATTGACTATTTATTTGATGACATATTTTAACGTTATGGTAATTTCAATTTTATTTTAAAAAGCTACCATGGCCCATATTTATATATGAACAATCGATGGGAGTGAGAGTCCTAATTGGACTAGGCATGCGGAATATATAGTAGTTTTTACAGTGTTTTCTACGCCAGCTACTTAGTTTCACCTAAACAGGTTAGCAACTCATTTATCCACAGAGGCTTCTCTTGTGCACTTTTACAGTATGTGCTACCTACTTACTATATTGTCCGTTAAAGGGCCTTTATATTTATCCATATTCATTTTATTTTCCTCATCGAACAAAAACTATCATTTGCAGAATATTTTCGAATAAATATAACAATTTAATTTGATTTTGTTTCAAACAACATTTTGCGAATGTGATTTAACCTTCATCATTACCAAAGTCGCAATCGCATACACCATGATATCAATAAACATAGAGATAGAACTTAAGCTTACTTTAGTAGACTTTATTGACATCTTTGATTTATTGTGTGAACACAGGTTTCAGGTTAATGACGTTTGCCAACTTTGAAATTATATGAAAAAGGCAATCATTATCTAAGGAGACTTACCAGAAAACAAAATTGGTAGCTTAATGTGTTTTGACCAAACATTATTTGTTTATGTGATATCCTTCTTTGAACAGTTGAAATGATTTGATATATGTATGTGTTCATTAGTTGCAGTTTCTTTGTCTAGTAGGAAGTTGAATTCTCCTATAACATGACGTTTATTTTTTGGAAATAACATAAATGGCGTTTGTGAGGTATGTGCCTTTGTAAACAAAATTATTCAATTCTAAAACAAAATTTAAACTCAAAATACTTATAAAAACTCATCTGCAAAGTGTCATTACAATCCATACAATTTTTAGCCAGTTATGCCAAAAAAGCTTTACACGGGTCCATTTTTTAGCAGTTGTAAATTATTGCCCTTTAAAGGCAACTTTTTTTTAATAAAATTCGAATAATAAGCTGATTATAAACATGAAAATATATCTGCAAAATGTCATAAAAAATCAATAAGGTATTTAGCCAGTTATGCTGCTTTAAAGTGTACACAATATATTTCATAATCCGGGCATAATAACAAAAACGTATGACCATAGAAATTAATCTACTTTTAAATGGTAACAAGATGTGTTCTTTGACAATAATATGAACACCGATACAAAAAAGGAAATACTGTCCAACTTTTTTTTTCATTAGCATATTTTTGCGAATGCACAAACAATTTTCAAGAGGGGCTTTTTTACCGATTCCAAACCAGTGTAAACCCGTGACTGCCTTTGCTAAGCGTTCGTAAATATGTGATATATAATTCATTGACAACAACAAAAAGCTATCCCATCACTACAGTTATTTTATTCCGTAACATCAGCACTACTGTCACGCTTTTACATTTAACATTATTACTTTTAACATTGAGCAATTGATTCATTTTGCGAACTGCATATTTTCTGTCGAAATACGCGAAATTAAAGTGCTCGTGAAAAAAACTTTCTAAAGTATCCCTTAAAAGTATAATTTTCCAAGACCTGAAATTCTGAGGTAAGAAAAATTATAACTATTATTTTAGTGTTAGTTTTTTCTAACATACATGTTAATTCATTAACTATCATGAAAAAGTATAACGTCAACATGCTTTTCACTAAATATGACCGTAAAACCTCACTCGGTCCCCTGTCTGTAGCATTTCTACACACAAGATACTGACGGTGTGAATTTACCAGTGGCAGTTGCGCGTCATTAGGCAAGCTCTCCGAGGCAGGGGAATAGGAGAAAGGTGTGAAAGATACCGTGTGGGTTACCCAGTGGCCGTTACGCGTCATTACCCAAGATCGCTGAGGCAGGGGATTAGGTGAAGGAAGTGTTGCCAGTGATGTTATAACCTATTTATATTTAGTTTTTTTTAAAAGAATGAACATGAATGAATTAAGATTTGAAAGAGCATGTTTATTGCAATGAAAAAAATATAAAAATATACATTCATTAGAAAAAATCACGATTAGTTTTTCAAAGATGAACATAAATTATTTTAAAAAAAAACGTAAGACAAACATAAATAATTATACATTCTAAACTCAACCTATCATAGCTTTACAATTTCTAAAACATCTTAATACATTCAGCAAGTTTTGAGACGTGAATATATAGTAGCTAAAAGTAAACACAGGCATACTAGTTTTGTCAAGAGAATAAAATAGTTATTTCAACTTCCTTTTGTTCATAATTGTCTTAGGTTGATTTGTCTTTGCTAGTGTTTGCAGCAGTGTTGTTACATTATTTTTTTTGTAGGCTATAATTTGCTGTTCATTTTCTGATTCAAATTGCATTTCTTTTTTTATCTCATTTTAACTTATTTTATAACATTAAACCTCTTCATATTTCTTAGAAAATGCCATATGCCTGGTTTTCTACGCAAATGTCCGAATAGATCACCAAAGTGTCGATGAAATGCCTCGGCCCCGTTGTTTGTGGCTTTATCCTTGATATCAGGATATAGTCTATAGTATGACAGTCTAGACAGAAAATGTCCTGCTACGAGATATTTCCATATGGGATTCCTATGTTAGGCTCGTGTAGAGCAGAAAAAGTTCCTATTGAACTGGTATTTCAAGTTCAACCCAGATTTAACCAAATTTAACATATTTTGAAACTCTTATAACATTCGCCAAAAACACAGACACAATTGTCGCAATGCTCGTTTTAATATTTCCTGGGCATTAGCACGAGAAAATTTATACATTTTGACCTTTGGTGAAATTAAGCGGGTTCATTTTCTACTAGTCTCACTTAATTTGTCACGAGACGCAACACGTGCCAAAACACAATGTTATTGAGACAATTTCATGCACTAAACAATAATAACCGACAGTTATACTATTTCAGGACAAGTTATGCCAAATCAAGCCAAGTTAGAAATTGATGTTATTTTCGTCTCAGGATTTTGTCCACACCTCTGATAACAAGCGTAGTTAAAATTTCGTTCGTGCCCACAATGGCATCGAATTACATCGATTTTAATGTCAAAAAACCTCACTGCAATATATGCTACAAAAAAGGGTGTAACAGAAAGATATTAATTGTGTGAACAGTTGTTACCATATTGACGTATGATTCAACATTTGGATGTACTATTTTAGTTTGAGTAAGTTTTGTTATTTAAGCAATTATTTCAAAATATTACGAATTAGTTGTAGTATCTCCCAACCATTTGCAGAGAGAACAATATAGGCAAAAAATACTACTTTTGCAGGATCCAAGAGCGTGACCCATTTCCCGGCCCACAAGAGGACCCACATTTGGACGCCACAGATAATGACCCAACATTTGCCTTCAGACTTTTGAAAGTTGCATTGTGTTAAGATTAATCATACTCATTCTGCATGAATAAGGCGAAATAGTTTATGAAACAAATAACGCGTTGATATCGCAAGGAAACCAATTTACGCAAAGTAGATTGAATAACTTTAAATGTTAACCGAAAATATGAATTATACATTGCTTTGCCGTTGTGTATAATAATCGGAAAATACTTTTAAGACAATTCAAACATGGGAATGTAATTGTCAATTATTCAAACACATGAAGAACAAAAATAACAAAATAATAAAGCGATCCCAGTACCCCATAAGGACCCCCCTCGTGATAGTAGTTGTATTACTAAGCAGAGATCATCTGATGAAACATGCCATATCTGATATAGTTATTGAATAAATTGGGAAAACAACAGATAGTTAAGAAATCGAATTGAAAACCACTCTTTTATTTACATAGTATTGCAAGGTTTATTTGCCAACTAACAAATGTGTATTTGCATTAATATAAAGTTCACTAATAAATCAATGTATTTATTCCACACTGTTAGTTTCTTCGATTAAATATGAATAAAGCGAACATTAAATAATACAAATGAAGGGTCCGTATTGGTTCGAGTTAACGTGTCCGCCTCAAATGCAGGTGAATGCTGGTTCAATTCCACGCATGATTGTTTCAAATCCCCTTTGGCATGGTTCTTGGTCTAGGAGGCTTATATGGAACCAGTCTTTCATAAGAAAAACTATTAAAAAAGTATTATGATGAAACTCAATACTTCGAAATTTACTATGACAACTAGCTCATCGTTCTACGCGGTATGATTGTACATGTAAAATATGTTTTATACTCACAGTAGTCAGATTGACGAATGTAAAGCATATTCTTGTCGTTTATTATGTTCTTTTATTTGTTATGTTTGTAACAATTGTTTGTAAATGATATACTTTGTGAAAAGTCGCAAATACATTTTTGTTGTTGTCATTGTCATTAAACTTCTGAAGATGGAAACAAGAGAGGATGAAAGGTGATAATTTTATTTCCAAAACGTCAAATAATTATTTTACTCTAAATACTAAAGTACTTGACCGAATATAGCCGAGTTTGGTATGCCCAAGTTAATGTTCTTGTGTAGATTAATAATCTGTTAT
>JAUUEB010226505.1:0-21641 GCA_032362205.1 Clione limacina | reverse complement strand
TAATGTCAACAAAGCCGGCCATTGTTTTGATTTTATCCAAAGTTGTCCCCCCATTTCAAAATCCTTGTTCAGGTATCCGCTTCTGGAGCAGAAGGTCAGTTGTTCGAATCACGACCGAGTCATACCTTATACTTAAAGACTGCGATTATAGTAAGTGTGTGTGTGTCCGTATATAATAACTAGGTAAGATGTAAAGGTAATGCAACACCTTACATACTTCATTGGCAGAGTTGTCTTGTATCACCTTAAATACTTCATTGGCAGAGTTGTCTTGTAACACCTTAAATACTTCATTGGCAGAGTTGTCTTGTATCACCTTAAATACTTCATTGGCAGAGTTGTCTTGTATCACCTTAAATACTTCATTGGCAGAGTTGTCTTGTATCACCGTCGCCGATATAACCTTCCGTGTGTTGACGGAGTTATTTAACACATTTCAAAATATATACAATTTGCCTTTTTTAGTTCTCCTTTTACCGACATTACTTCTATGTCATAAATGAAGCCATTGCCTTGTATTAATGGGTTTTGAATAATAAAAAAGTCGCTGTGCAGAGTTACAAAAACAGACAACAAAAATATCTATTGTATTATGTTCCAACTCGTAAGCATTATGATAAACAGATTGACAGAGCTGATAAAGTGAGGTAAAAACTAATGTGTAAAGTTTTAAATCACGCTTTGCATATTTTTATTTTGCCATTCATCTATCATGGGATTACATTAATAACAGTTAGTTCCACATCAACTCCTGCTGTCTACTTACATGTTTGTTAAGCGTTTTGTTTTTTGTAAGCTCCATATGACACGTGGGCCGTGTATTCAGTGACAGTGATGATATGAGTTTTTATATGTGCAATATCGAGTGTCTGTGTATAACATACTGGATGTCTGCTTGTCGTTAAGCTGGGTTGGAATGTCAAAGCTCTGAGTCTGGATGGAGACCTGCTACTGGCATTTGCCACCTTGTGATCTTTTTGATCGCTCTGTGCCAAACTGTGGAGGTTCTAGTGCATGTAATGATTATTGGGAACATCACAGAGAAAGAGAGACGTGAGAGAGATACTATAGTTGGATAAGATATCTGCAAGTTCATTAAAGCTAGAGAAAACGAACGACAGAAGATCTCAATAAACCAACATGTAGTCTTTGATGTATGTTCTGATCTATACCAGTCTATATCATTGTTCTTTTTTGTCTCATCTCTATTTACTCGTATTAACGGGTCATCCGGTGTCTTTGATTCCCTTCTATTCCACCTGATACTCTTGGCAAACATACAATATAAACGATAGCAAACAGCCATCATCTTTAGACACGCAAACAAAGCGAATTGATCAAGTCAAAGAAAATTCAATTTATTTGAGTTGATGTTCACTGTAAACACACAGAAAAGATAAATGATAACTATGGTAAACACTTGTCAACTTGTATTATTATTATTCACAAATGTCTCTTATCTCTATTGTGAGCTCAAGAGAAGTCACTATCCAAAGTAGAGAGTAGAGAGGCTAGTTATCTCCTCTGACAAGCTGTAGTCATGTTTTATTTGAAAAGGGACATTTGTTTTTTTATTTTGCTTATTTCTTATATTGTCATTATGTGAAATTGTTTATGTAAGTTGTTTTTTCTTTTTTTTTGTTTAACACGTTCATCTTTTTAATGTAAACAATCCTATCTTTAATTAATATATTCATTGTGTTAGTTACTGTATCTATTACCTTACATGTACACTCTCAGTTTCTTTGAACATCTTTCGATCTGATCATAATTGACCTGAACTGACCTATGACATGCCCTACCTTGACCTACATTTAATGGACCTATCCTGACCTTGACCCCTGCATCCAGAAAAGTTCAATTCAATCAAATGTGTTTACCTTATGAATAGATTTTAGACAAGTCAAACTGTCCAAAATATATTATAATATTTGTTATTATTGTATTACAGTGACCATCGAGCAGTCTGACTCCCTTAAGGCACAGCGTGACATGTACCAGGGACTCAAGGCAAGGAAGGAGGGACTGGAGGAGGCATTGAAGAAGAAAAAGGAAGAACTCAAGAAGCTATGTCTCCAGGAAGGGGTGAGATATTTTTTTCTGAACTTTTATCTGTAGGAAAGAATGGATGTTGAGAGAAAAATGAGGAGGGACTTAAGAGCCCCTGGCTTTATGTTTTTGGGGAGAGACATAGAAGAGAATCTTACTGATGGAAAATACTTGGAATCACATGTTCAGGAATAATGATAGAGATGCTTTGAAAAATTCATAGTGCAGTTAACTGTAGAAACAAAAAAATAAGTATATGAAGATAAAAAAAAAAGGCTGAAAGGTTGATGAGCTTGGAGAAAAGTTGTGCTGACAATGTTCTGTTCATGTCTGTTTGAGTGGGTATTGTTAGGACATTGAAAGGAGATGCTTTGGGAGATTTCTTCAGGATGTTTGATCTTCTTTGGAAAACTGATAGTACCCTGTCTCTGAAACGAATGATCTTAGAAAGTATTATTTTTAAGTTTTGGGGGAGGAGTGACTTATGACTGGAAGACTTATTTTATTCCTGTTGTAATACTCTTGGTCATGAAATTGTGTTTTTATATAACATGTAATGAGCAAAGTAATAACTGTTTTGTTTATCTCTCTTAAAGGAACTGACTGGGATACTTCCCAAAGAAATACCTCTGGAGCCAGGAGAACAGGCACCGGTGGTTCGACGCCGTGTTGGCACTGCCTTCTCTCTATCTGTCAAGGACAACGATGACACTGACCAGGTAAACTTACATCTTATCAGATGAACTTCACAACCACTTAAAGTTAAAGTAATTCTTTTCAGTTCGCTTAACCTGAAAGAAAAAACACAAAATTTTGAAAAAATTGTATTTAAACTTTATTTTTTAGCAAGCTATGTTTACCTGCAAGAGAGTAATGTTTTAAAGAAGGTGATCATATTTAAGGGATAGGATAATTAACTTAAATTTGAGCCAAGTCTTGTCAGATGTTTTCATGCCTACAGAATTATCAAAGCCCTTTAAAAAATGATCATTACTGCAACTGTTCACAAGGGGCTAACTTCATCTTAGCTTACTTGAAAAGTACCGAATGCTGATGGCAGAGGCTCATCTAAAACAAACTTCAAATCAAAATGTGTTTACTTTGGGGTTGAATAGCCAATTTTATTGAACAAGAACTTTGTCCCCCAACTGTCCATAGTTGAGCAGTCATAGGTATAAATTATTCTCTGCCAACAATGCTGCATGCTTGAATTGAACTCGGTAGATGATCTCCAGAATCAAATAGTCTAAAATTAAGACTATAACTGTTCTGATGAGTCTTTTTTCAAGATAGTCAAAAATGTGTGTACATGTATGTCTTGCACATGATTGAGATCATGATTTTGATCAAAATCTTTATAAAAAAAATTCTGTTCTCCCAGTTTGTATTAAACTTAACTTTAATCTCAATCCCCAGTTGTCCAATCAGCTCTCAACGCTTGAGCTTGAAGTAGAACTTCAAGGAAAGATAACTTCCGCTGCACATTGCCTGGCCAGTGACAAGACTGTCAGCAAGTATGTGCGCAAACAAAGACGACAATCATACATCCGCGCACAAGGCAAAGTAAGTATTCTTGGGTTGTCTATTTTTATTATTTTTGTAATAATTAAATACTTGTTAGTGGTTTTTAAAGTCATTATGGCCAATTCTAATTTAACGTATATTATACAATGTTATCTCTTTTTGAGAGTTTAGCAGATTCAGAAACTTGTTTCTTGAGTTTTGTTGTGGGAGATTGAGACAAGTCAAGCGAGCCCTACCCTCTGTAGAGGATTAATCCCGGCCCGTACAAATAAACATGGATATGATGATGATGATCATGTTAGGTTTAATGCACTGTCACAGTTATGAAAAAGAAATGCCTTCATTTGTTCTTATTATCAATATGTTTCTCATTCTTACCAACTCAGTTATTTTACTTATGTTTAGTTATTCTCAGGCTGACTTTTTATATTTACATGTGTTCATAGGTGTTGTTATTTCAATTTTCAGCTCAAAGATATGGAGAAGAAGCTAGGAGACATGAGGAAGCAAGTTGGAAAGGCATGTGGCCTTCACAGTCGATCTTACCAGGGTACGTACCGTGTCATTGACCCCACGTCTCAGTGTGACTTTGACCCAGTTCTTGTTGATATTGTGCATGATGAGAATGCTGGTACCTGTAGCCAGTTGCAGGCTACTAGCCTGTCCACCTTGTCCTGCCCACACGACCAGAGCAGCTGCGGTAACAGCCTGTACAGCTTCACTACCAGTCTGAATAGTACAGGACGCAGTACCACCAGTGAAACAGCTCTTTCCACAGATACAGGCTTCAGAGATGGAGAGGGAACCAGTCAAAGCTCCAGTCACTCCAGCCTCCCAAACAGCCTGTCCGCAGATGACAGCAGCTCCCTCAGTGGAACAGAATCTCCAGTTATTGTTGTTCCCCGAAGAAGGAACAATGTTCTGTCTCGTTCATCTGCATTGGAGAGGCGAAAAGCTCCTGACAAGTCTTTCAGTTTTTATTTCGATGAGGATAATAGCTCAAATACTCCATCTAGTGGTGTGTATAAAAAGCATTTTGTGGTGAATAGGGCTGTTGATAATGCACGTTTACAGGAGCTAAGTAAGGAAGCTGAATGTTCTTCTTCACTGAAAGGAAGCTTCAAATCGGACTCCAAGGCTAGTATGAGGCTGGCTAAAGGAGAAGATTTGAGCTGTGAGGATGGAAGCCATGACCTGGAGGAGGATGATCAGGATGTTGATGATGATCATGATAGTGATTTTGAAGATGAGGAGGATAAAGAAGAGTATGCATTGATGAAAGAAGAACAGCAAATGAACACTCAAGTTCAGAGACGAAGGCAAACTTTTATTCTCAGCAGAGGCCTTCGGAAATCACTTAAATTGAATGATAGAAAAAGTGATCTCACAAATAGAGGCTACCAAACCCTTGAGAAGGTTTTCATGATGGATACCTCACCTAACAAAAGTTTTGGTAAAGCCACGCCCTCACCAAACAAGCTACGTCACAGGGAAATTTTACAAAAACATCAGCCTACCAGATCTCCTCCTCCAACTCCGTCTCCACGCAAATGTGATGTAGAAAACGGCAGCTTTCGACGAACTGTTCCAAAATTTTCATATAATTCTGAAAAGAGTCCAAGACTAGGAGACTCATACAATCAAGAAAGCCCAAATGTCTGCAAGGATTTGCAGGCTGAAATGCCAGCATCGTTAGGTCAGGCAGAACTTAGTGTGAACAAATGTGATGTACAAAATGGCAGCTTTCGAAGAACTGTTCCAATATTTTCATATCACTCTAATGACATCCAAAGGCTAGGAGGAGACTCTTACAAACAAAAAAGTCCCAAAGTCTGCAGTGATTTACAGGCTCCAGTGCCAACATTATTAGGTCAGGCAGAATTTAGTCCTAAGGTACAGGATGTAGAAAATGGCAGCTTTCAAAGAACTGTTCCAATATTTGCGTATCATTCTACTGAGAACCCAGAACTTAGTGCTAAGGTACAGGAGCTCATAGACAGTGCCAGTGCAGTAAAGTCAGTGCGTAGCCGCTCTGTTGATTACACCATGGACATGAAAGTTAATCCCAAAGATGCCAGAAAAACTAGTCAGTCTAAAGATGATTTGAAAATAGCAAAGTCGTCTTCTGATAAACCAAAACTTTCACCTTTTTCAACGTCAACATCATCCAGAAAATCATTTTCATTTTTCAGCAAAATACGTGATAAGTCTAAACAGATGAAACTGAAACACTCAGTGAGTGATACTCACGCTTTAGGCCAACCTGGTCCTTCTAGTCCCAGCGAGTCATCAAATGTTCTACATAGCCCTTCAGCTTTCCAACCAGACAATGCTAGTAGAAAGAATAGTGAAGAGCTAACATTTGATGGGGACTATGTTAAGTTCTCTCTATCTGGCAGCTGTGCTGGTAGTATGGAGTATCTGGGACCTCCTAGCATCGAGATTGAAAATCAGGAACTCTTTTACCGTACTTCATCTCTCTCCAGGAGGAGTAGGAACTCACCAAGTGTTAGTAGTGACTCAACAACAGAAGTTCAGGATAGAGGATTTAGTGTTCATAATCATAAAACAGTCAAAACAAACTGGACCAAAATTCCAAGTACCTTAGCACCTAAAGCTGAGTTTGACGAATCAGAATCAGACTCTTTCAGCAGTAGGTGTGAAACACGCTCTTTAGAGAGGAGGACTAAATGGCAATCACAACACAATCAACCAGAATCTGCCTGTAGGGATACTAGTGTAGGGGGTGGTGGTGGTGGTATAGAGACTACTGTTTGATGTTGTGATTGTCATGTGACTAAATTAAACCATTGTGCCATAGGTTGCCAGATTGTGCATCCATGTGACTTAGTAATGTATGCTTATGTTGTGCAGTGGATTATATTGCTAAGCTTGTTCAGTATTTGACTTTGTGCACTCACCTAACATTCACTCTATAGTCCAGCACTGTTCTAGGCTTTCAAATATGGAATACTCTTGCTTTTCAGTTTGGAATGTCCTATATTAACAATTTCATCAAAGTCTCTTTGGTGCCATCCTTTGCCTTATGATATGGACTAAATATCTCAGTTTGTCTTTGCACCACTTTGTACACCTTTTCAAATGTGCACATTTATTATTTTTGTCTTGCCTGCTGTACATTTTTTTCATTTTATTATGTTTCAAATAACTGTAAATATGTAAAGTGAAACTTTGCTTGCTATCAAACATTTTGCTCAGCTTATTTTTGTTTCTAAGTTTATTTAACCTTGTGATACCTCATAGTCTCTAGACAGAATGGTCTGTTGAAAGTTCTTATTTTTTTGACACTGCATAGCTTTTGTGATAATCTGATGTAAAATTGATTTTCATAGAAATGTCGGTAGAGAGGCATGCAGTGATTAGAATTATCACTTGTTTCCCAAGAAAATTAGACCATGAGAGATGGCTCTTATTTTACGTTGAGTTTAGTTTCAATTATCTACCTATATTTTTAATTTATTAAGTTGGCTTCAAAAAGTGTGGTAAGGACAGTTACATATTTTTTTATCCCTATACTTATGATATAAGACTGGCAATTTTGCCCTAACTTATAAATATAGAAGAACATGATATTGTTCTCAGCTGTTGTAAGTTGATTAAATGTTTGACTTAAATTTGAATACAAGATATGAGATTTCTGTGATATAAAATACTGTACCGGTATGTACTTTCGTAAAATATAACTGTTTTAAGTTTCCACTTTCTGTTGTGTCTTTTTAATATGATTTTCTTTACAATGTGGACCAAATATTTTTTTATTAAATAAGGAAACCATGAAATTTGTGAAGAGTTTTTGACAATTAAAACTAAAAGCGAAGACATTTTAAATCTATTCATTATTGTTTCAATTTTGTAGAATATAAAGCATATGGTATAGAGAAAGCATGATCTGTTGGTCCCCAGCCTGTGATTGTTTGAAATGTTTGATATTACATCTGTTTTCAAGTTTGAAACTAACTTTCATGGTGTCTATGTATATGGTATTGATATAAAGAGTCCAAAAAATTAAATCAACAAATTGAAAAAATGCATGATGTGTGTAATCTTTAAGCACATACAAATGCATGCACATATCAACAGGCACACATACAGAGCCAAGCTGCTAAAAGCAACAGGAAATTGTGTGACCTTTCCCATTATTTATAAATCATTGGATGTATCTCCATTGAAAGGAAATGCATCATTAAGTAAAAGTCAAAGCACAATGATAATTTGTACAAGGGATGACCTCAGTTCAACTTGGGAGATTGGAATCAACCTCCTAAATATCATGTTTTGGAGTTTGTACACTAAACAACAGTTCAACTCTAAGATCCACAGGGCCTCCTTTTGCTTTCGGTTTAGACATTATTTCGGTCAAAAGGAGCATGTTTATTTTAGCAAAAAAGGGACAAAAATTAAAGAAAACATAGTGTTTCGTGTTAGAAAGCAAATGATTAAGTTTTCAAACTATAAAAAATCAACAGGGCCATATCCTTTTGCTTTTGGTTTAGACTCTGTTTCGTCTAAAAGGAGTATGCCTATTTTATCATTAAAAAAGATACAAATCAAAGGAACGTTAATGTTTGGTGTTTGAAAGCAACTAGTGAGTGAAGGAAGTACTTTGGTACCACTTTGACCTCTAGTTTCTTTCGTTGCTTTTGAATCCTCCTAATGTTTAGAATCAAGAAGCCATAGTTAATAATTATCAATGAGATGATTGAGGGTGAGCTAGAAAAATAATGACTGTTTTTTTTTTCAAATAAATAATAACTATTTTGTTTTTATAAATGTTTTGAATTTAAAACATTTATTTTTTGAATTTAAAACATTTATTAAAAAAGAAATGGAAGGAACATTTTAAGGACTCTTGAATATCATCAGTTTATTAGTTTTGGTTTAAGTGTTTTTGGTTAAAATTATCTGGACTATTTTTTGTTGGAAATGTTGTTAAAGCAAAAGCTGTCTAATTTTTGTCATAATATTAAAGAAGTCTTTTATGCAATATAATCAGCTAGTTGACAGGCAAATCTTGGACATTGAGGTCCTAGGATTACATGTTCTTATGTTGTGATAGGGGGAAAGGCCATTTTTAAACTTACCAAAACAAAGTGTTAATGGGTACCAAACTTCAATCAGTGTTACAGTTATCCAGAGATTGAATGTGTTCACTGGGAGTAGGGAGATTTCAACCGATTTTCAGTTCTTTCTATGCAAAGATAAAAATTGAAATAAAGTGAAATACAACACTATTAATAATTTCAATGTTTTTGTAAGTGCAGTATCCAAATCATTTTGCACATCTTTGACTGTTTTCTTGATTTGAAAAAACACCCTTACATGTTGCACTCTAGTAGATGTAAACTTTTCTGTTTTGATTTTTTTGCTTTCTTTTTATTTCTTTGAATTTTTGTAATTATTTTATACTTTTGATATTTGTGCACACCAATAATTGTCTGTACTCTTGTAGTACTTTAAACACACTGAAATGCATGATGTCATACTGTCTGTTGTTGTAAATTCAATGTTTTTATCAAATTCCATAGCACCATGGATTGAGGTGCCCAAGCCTTTAGTAGTAATTTGTTTGTTTTAACATAATATTATTCACACTTTTTAGTTTGTTGATGGTTACTGTCAGATATTTTACAAAACAAGGAATATGTTGGGTTTCATTCCTGCATAAATTGTGTTCATGGTCTCTGTGAGTGTTCTATATATATCGCCTTGTTTCAATTTGAGGACATTTCCGATAGTCTGTTGTCCCGTTACCATTATTGAAGAAATAAAGGACATGACAGTCAGTGTTTATTCTCTGTCATTGCCAGACTTATTCTTATTGTGAGGTTTTGATAATATAAAATCTGTAGTGTGTTTTTTCAACTCTGGGTAATTGCAGCTATTGGTCATTACTGTTTGTTAGAGATGAGATTTGAATGATTTTACAATTCACAACTCCTGTCTCTTCTTGAGATTCTATCAACAACTGTCATCATGCTTACCAAATGATACATTTCAAAGTGTGTTTATAATTACAATATCCGCGTTTAATTTCACGTCTAGAATTTACTCAGGTTTGAAAGACAACTCATTTCTATTTGTGTTTTTGAAATAAATAAGCCAAAGTTGTGTCCTTATTCTCAAGGAATAAAACTAGACAAGTTGTCCCATTCAGGGGGATGTATGGGATGAAATCTAGTCTTATTTCTGAGGTAATTTAACAGAATTGGCTTTTGATGTTTCTTCTTATATATCTTCGTCTTCTTCTTCTCATTTGTCAATGAAACAAGTCTTGGCGTTAACTGTTGACAGCGCTAGCACCCACTAAATAAAATCTGAGTCATTAGACTTTAACACATGTTATCGCTTAAATGTATAGCTTTTGCCTCAAAAACGTATTTTCTCTTTATGAAAGCTATTTGTGATATGGTAAATGACAAGAAATTCACTGGATTTCAATCAACTCAAGATAGTCTCTGCTGAATATCACGTTGACTTCCCCAATCATTAATTTAAAGCTTTTGCCACAAACCTTGTTTTGAAAATTATCTATAGTATTAAGTATGGAAAATCACAAGAACTGCACTTGATTATATGTGCAATCAATTAATCAAAAGAGGAGGGAACACAGAGGAAAATGATCAATTCTAAAACAATTTTTTAATGGAAAAGGCAGACATTTTATCTAAAGCTCTTATCTTAATAATTGTTACTTTTTACAGTGAAGAAATTCATCGATTGTTAAGAGAAATTTATTTTCTCGTTATGACTTCACTACCTGATTAAGACTGGGGTTCGAAGAAGGAAAGATAAAGAACAAAATAGTACCAGTATCCTTAAAAATCTTTTATTTTGCCTGACTTTGAAATGTTTGATGTTCAAATACTTTCCATTATACAAAGAGTATGATTTGTATGAACCTCTATGTCTACGCATGTTTTCATTGTTTATTTACACAAAGATATTTTGCCTTGCTATTAAATTGCCTTTAACTTTTACCAGACCAAATGTTTGATCAAAAAAGTGTTTCTCTCTCAAATGTTATATTTATGGAAGATTTTATTAATACAAACAAAGCTGTTGTTTTCTACACAAAGTTGAGAGATTGTTCATGTTGGATTTATTTTACAGAAGGCAGAGATACTGTTGCATGTTGAAGATTTTTTTTTTGAAAGAATTAATTTTAATGTTTTATACTTTGTTACCTTATTGTACAAAATGTTTGATAATTTTGATAATAAATCACAACAGATTGATTCTTAATATAAACTGATGCGTTCATTTGTACCTCTTATTTGTCTTGTGGTTTGTTTTTTGGGTGTGTACTTTTTTATTTATGCCTATTCTAGAGTTGCCTTTTTGGCATAAGCTGTTAAGGGATATTTATCTGGACATGTCGACAGGGGTTGAGTTTGAGAACCAGTTGAACCAATCATTGTGTCCCTCCAAACAGCACTTTAACAAACAGGAACTTACTCTAAACTACCAAGGTGTGTTTAGTAAATGGGTACCTAAACCTAAGTACAGGCAGTAGTGAAGATTGACATATGTAAAAATGATTAATGAATCTTAAATGAGAAAATTATTTTACTCAATAATTCACTTTTAGAAGATATAATACCATTAAGATAGATAGAAATGAATAATATACAAATAAAATTGTCTTAAAACAGATTGTGAGATATTATCAAACTTATCCTGAGACAGAAAGATAACATCAACTTTGCTCCCAATGTGTTGGTTACTGGTTCATTACTGATATAAATCTTCAGTTTCTTGCTACTTTGCTAGATTACTTTTTGGTCGAGAAATCAATTTTAGGCTCACCTGACAAATAACCTTTTGGATTGTTGGATTTTTGTTCAGTCAAAAATTGACTTGCTACCTAAATAGAAGTTAATATAGTAACTTCCTGTGGTTCCCTAGAGTCCATAGTGTATTTCATGATAACAGATTGTTTCCTAAATCTGCAAGATACATGGGGTAATACTTAGCTTTGAACTAGTTACCTTTTGCATGGGAAGCAAAGTTTTTATGTGGCTGTTTCAGTGCAAATATGTCTACATCTTACGTTCTCTTTTCATGTTGATGCTTTAAGATTGAGGAATATTGAAAAGGAAAGGAAAAAAGTTGGTGTCAATTTTTGTAACAGCTGCAAAAGTTTTCTGCAAAAATATTTTCAAGTATTATAACTTTGAAAAAACAAATTTAATGATTTTCTTTTATGATGTAGTGTTTTTGAGAGCAGTCTGAAAATATTCAATTCCATACAACTTTACTTGAAGAGGGTGACAACATTACAGAGAGTGAGAGAGACAAGATGGCAGCTGGTTTAGGAATATTTCTGAGCAAGATTAACAAAGTTTATTGAAAAAAATATAAAGTTGGCTTCTAATGAAAACAACACAATGCAATTGTGATTGTATTTTGAAATCATTTAAGTCTAGCTTTGTTCTTAAAGATTTGTAAATTTATGGAAAAAAATGAATCATTAAAACTAAGGATTGAGTAAATACCATCACATTGACACAGGGAGCAGGGGTGACATGTTTAAAAAACTTAAGGTGCTAAGATTTGCTGAAGTGGAGGCTCAATTTTTACACAAGTGGTTGCATCTATTGATTTCTTTTTGTTGAGATAAAGGATTATAGAATTGACAAAGCTGTTTACATTAATTATTGATAAAGGTCGTGAGTATTGACGATGAAGGTTGTGTGTGTTGACAAAAACAGTTGGTGTGGTTAGAATACTCACACCATTGTTTATTAAGATCGAGTAAAATTCTCAAAAATGAAAATGTTAATTTGTAAACTCCAAGAAAACATATTTGTAAAAATATCTTAATAAAAAAGATAGTTCTTGATGAATACAACTAGTTAAAAGTGATTTTCTTATACACAATTTATTTAATTATAAAAAGCTGAGCTCATTCAAAATAGAAATTATTTTTCAGACATCTGTTAAAGTTATAAGAATGTAAACTATAATATTTTTCATTCTCTTGTAAGATTTTTTTCCATCAAACTTTTTGGATTAGTTTCTCAGTACCTTAACGTGACAGTAGTATTTCATTAAACATCATTTTTAAATGTACTTTTAGTTTAATATAAACAAATTCCCACTCCCTTGATGTCGTGCAGATCCTAATGCATGTTTCTCTATGCGGGATTCAGAGCTATAATGCAAATTTATATTCAGGAATTGAAGATTAATATATTAACCAAGCTTGTATATAAGTTAATGAATGTAGATATATACAGATAGTTGGTTTCAAGATCCAGAATTTTACGCTTGGCATCTTAATATCAAATTAAAGATACTCCCCCTTGTATTTTTACCAGTATTATAAAGGAAGAAGTAAGAATGTAGTTTAATCGACTGTAATGTTTATGCTAACTACTATAAATTGTTGACGCAAATGCATCGAATTATGTTGTGGTTTTATTTCTTTAGCTTAATAGCATTAGATTTGCAACCACAAGTACATTGAGGTAATGGCTTCTATATGGTTGATAAACAAGTAGACACCATTATGAGGTCAAGAAAATAGTTTCTAGTTTTTAACATACTGCAACGCTGTATTGAAGAACATAGTTGAAGACTCTTATTTGTTAAAACAAGATGAGAATAGAAATCCTGTTAAAGTAAAGTAGTATAATACTAATGAATACATTTATTTAGAGCTTAGTCCATTACAAGATGGTTCAAAGTGCTTGGCAATATATTATTACCCGACAAGCCTTACTGAGATATATCTGTACATCCTCAGCTTAACTCAACAGATAAAGCCTCCGGCGCTTTACTTAACAATCTTACACTGACATTCACTGTACTTTGTTGTGTAGTCAATTGACACGTTGGTAGAAGAGGAAATATTTGTTAATTTCCTTTCCCAAGCCAGAAAGACAGGCCTGTAGAGATTTGAATCAGGGACCTTTTGCTACAAAGTCAAAAAACCTAGCATTTGATAATGTTGTAGAAATATGAGCCAACAATGCATTTTGCTCATCAACCAATTTTACACAAACAAATTTTGTGTTTACAAAACTCATCAAAAAAAAATTAACATAAGATTATTTGAAACAACACTCAACAAACCATGTGAGGTATTGATTTTATTCATATTTTTGAGTCTATCTATATTATTAGAACAGTTATCAAAGCCCAGGCTCTTTGTTGTTTGTTAATATTTTAATATCTAAAAACAAACCTGGATATGAAAAAAATATGAAATAAAACAAAGCAACAATCTTGTGAAGATGATGTATATATTTTTAATAGTATCTTGAAATAATGAAATTAATTAGCCTTTAGTTTTGATGCATTTCTCTGATCCCATGCCCTCCAAAGAGGTTAATGAGTAGCAGGTTAATTCATTTTAAGTCATCAAAAATATTAGTGTGATGGAAAAGTCGTGTCTCCTTATTCATGTTTCAAGAACTAATTCAATAAAATATTTTCATAGATTTTCTCTATCACAACCTTTTCTAAATTGATAATAAATATAGCAAATAAGTAGTCGGTTGGTCTTAAAGCCTTGATAACCACGGTATACAATGTCAACTCTATGTCATATCTTTCATCTTTCAACTTTACTGACTTTGACCTTTGTAAAGAACTTCTATCAGGGCGAACTTTCTGTTTGAAAATATCATACGTAAGGAAGTTTTAGATTTAATTGTTTATGGAATTTCATTATTGTGATGTAATAACCTGTCACACACTCTGATTTTTTTTGGGTTCAAATTGAAAAACATAGTTTACATTCTAAAGTGCGACATGTTAACATTTTGTTGATATATTTAATTACTGCACTCTTGATTTTCCTGATGACTTTTGCTGACAATCAAATGCATGATTTACATTTCATTTGGCCATCCAGATTGTTGATGTGCAGATTGGCTTACTATTCAATAGCAAAATTTAAAATCTTTAAGTGACTTTGGAGAACTAATAAAAGCAAAATTTTGCAACAACACTTTTCTGATAATAAATTATGAAATATATTAATAGAGTTAAAGAATATCAAAGCTTTGTATGATTATGATTTTTTCTTTATTTCATGTTTGGTTTTGAAGATCAATTGTATGAACTCAATGAAATTCATGTTTTTGTGTCTTTAAGTTAAACATAAAAATAGATTAACTTTACAGAATAATCAATTTTGTTTCTACTTCATGTTTGATCAGTCAATATCATTTTGTATTTGTTCAAACAGAGAGTGTGAGAGCTACAATGTCTAGCAAGCCTCCCACAGGTCAATGGCAAGGTCATGGTCATAATCAAGATGAGCAGTCCCAGCGCAGCGCCCTCAGCCCCAGTCACAGCAGGTTGGTATTCTGTTTAATGTCAAAACCTGTAGGGTTGTGTTGGTTTAATGTTCTATCTTCTGTCAAAGAAATAGATAATAACTTTGAGGTTAGCTCAATGTTCTATATTTGTTAAAAAAAAATAATAAATAAATACATACATACCTTGAAGTTGGTTAAATGTTTCCTCTTTAGTTGACTAAGAAATTATTTATTACTCCGAAGTTGATAGAAAGATCTGTCATTTGTTGACAAAGAAATAGATAACTTTGAGGTTCGTTCAAAGTTTTACATGTATACAGGCGCGTAGCCAGGATTTTGAAATGGAGAGGGCAACCTTTAGATACTATCAAAGCAATGGCCGCAAAGCGGACAAAATTTTTGAGATTAGTTTAAAATGATGCAAATTTAGAGCAAATTATCAAAGAATTGATCGCGAAGCGGCCAAAATTTTTGAGATAAGTTAAAAGTTGTGCAAATTTAGAGCATTTTGGATCTCAAATGGGGAGGACTTCGCGCCGCATGTATATAGAAGTTAAGGCACAGACACATCTTAGATAACTCACAAATTCTATTAAACTAACTTTTTGATAAAACAAATGTATTTTGATTGTTTCACTTATTCAAGATTTAACTGTTTTTGTGATTTTTGGCAAATCTGTATTTTATGTAATTTATCATTATATGAATTCTCTAACAATAAAATAATAATTTCATAGCAGTTGTCAATTAATCATGGTTTTTCTTTTTCTTTAAAGCCCTCAACTGTCTGCAATCTACGGTCCCAACGGCAACTATGTTGGTCGCAAAGTTCACAAATATCCAGCATCAAGTGACCTGGAAACAATGAGTGAAGGTCCTAGTACCTTGCCTATGTCTTCAAACCTCCGACTTGATGGCAGCAATGACAGTGGATTCAGTTCAGCCAACAACATGTATAACGTCAACTCTCAACGCACCTCGCACTACGAGAGCTCAGACCATCTCCGCTCTCCTGCCACATCAGAACCAGGAATAATCTCCCCTCTACAGTCACAGTTGAACCATGAGTCAGGGCCTAATTTCCGTTCAGCAGGGAACAATTCCTCTAATGAACCATTTCAGAGACCCACTGGACCAGCACCAAGTGGTAATAGTATACAATATGGCAGCTTAGATAGAAAGCTTCGTGATTATCAACAGGAGGTTTATCGAGAAGTTTCTCCTGTGAGATATAAATCTCCACCAGCTGGTTACAGTGATAGAGGTGGAGGGTATGGAGAAGGGGTCAGCCTTAGCCCAGCTAACATCATTGTAGAGGTGCCTGTGCACCATGAGCGTGGACAGTCATTGCCTTCACCATCACATCGCCAGGCATGGGAGGACAGGCAGACTTCAGGGCTGGCCAGGTCCGTCACACCAGATCAAGACAGGCTTAGACATGGGGCAGCAGCCCCCAACACTCCACTTTCCTTCACACCTGAACATCTGTACAGCCCCAGAATGTATGAGGGCTCAAATCAGAGAACTTATCACGATGTGGACTCTGTTCCTAGGTATCCTAAAGATTTGTTGAGTGGCCACCACTCCTCCTCACAGCCTTTGATTCTTAGAACAGAGAGGAGTATGTCTCCACTATTTACTTCCCCTCCACAAAGATCTGTAGTCCCAGAGAGAACTGTAACCACTCCTACTCAACAACATTACCAATATACTTTCCCTTCACATTCAGAGGGCTCGCCTGTACACACCCCTCTAGCTAGCCCTAATCCAGGGTCAAACTTCAATGAGGCGCCTCGGACAATCCCCATACATCGGGTGGACTCTTCCCACACACCCCCACCATCATCACCCTTGTCTAAGTATCCACCAGGTCAGGGGTCACCCATGTCCTCTGGACCTTCATCTCCAATGTCTCATGCAGCAAGCTCCCTGGTCACTGTGACACGTCAGCAACCTCACATGGAGGTCACCAAGCCATATGAAATGTCAGACTTTTACAAATACAGCGAGAAACTGCGCAGGCAGCGCATTATAGACCAATACCAGAGACAACTTATAGGGCAAGATAATCTCTCGCGCTCCTCCTCCCCTCAGTCGGTGGAGAGTGATGGACATTCCTCCCAGGGACATTCCTCCCACTCTGGTTCAATATCGCAACATTCTGTTCATTCAAATTCCACCCAGCAGCCACCGCCTCCCATAGGGTATAACTCTAGCACCATAAGTCACAAGCCAAGCAGTGGCCGAGGACCTATACAGGCATATGGCCGATCTTCCTCGGCTCCCCTTAGTTCATCATTACATCCTCACCACTATCAGTCCCAGATGTCGTCATCATCTATACCTTCACCATCTCATATCGACCCCTCAGCCTCGTATCCAGATGGACAGATGAGTTCTTCCTCCTCATCATACACAATCAAGTCTCAGGGCACCAATGTGCACTATGCCATACAGTCTTCCACATACAAAGTCCAACAGGTTCATACATCGGCCAAACACAGCATGTACCAACCACCACAACCCATGACGTGTAAACCAGTGAGAAATCCACCTAGTAGCTTACAAGACAATCAAAGAAGATGATGAACACATGTACACATGTTTTGATCATTAGTTGTAAAACAAACTTTATTCCAGGAAGGAAACAATGCATTGGAACAAATTCACAGGAGACACAATTCTCAAACATTTTGCACATTATTTATTACTTCATCAAACTTTGAGTATTTCAATATTATGTTTATATATTTTCTTTTTGCATCCATATTTAAGTGACGGGAGGTATTTATTTATAAGCATCTTGAAAACATGAAATCCTTATCAATTCAAATTATTGAACAAAACATATTTAGGATATAGCACACTTGGGTAGGGGGGAGGGAATAAGGTTGAGGTGATAGATTCATCTTTGTAACATTTTATATCAAACTAGAGTACTTATTGAAATTTTGAATAAAGTTTCCTTGCTATTTTTCAATTTTGATTCAATAAGTGTATTGTGAAAAATAAAATCGATCCAATAAGAAATTAAATGGCTGTAATGTTATTCTATTCTGAGTATAAAGTCAAAAAAAGAAACTTTCATGTACAGCCTTGTTTAAAGCTTAAAAATTAATCGTTTATCATTGCAAATTTCCTATTACATTTTAGTGATAGAGTTCATCCCTCTGTGATTGAAAAAGAATCACATTTAAAGTTTAGCTTTTCAACTTTTTTCTTTGTTTCGAGAAAAGCTAACTTATTTCTTAGTACTATAAGTAGCATTCACACATTATGGCAATCTTTAAACCTTCTGATGACTTCTTTTAACTAATTACAAACAGTGAATTCACTGATGAAGAGCATAGTTTAACTTAGAATAATTACAATCTTTTTTATCTCAAATTAAGAGAATGACTTTGTAGAGTTATTGCAAGAGATGATGACGGGTAGATAAGTTAGTGAAAATAGTGTGTGGGTTAGAATGTTTCTTTGTTCAGTTGAAGAATGTTAAGTAAATCCTTATTTTAGCATTATTATTATAATATTTTTTACAAAGTTATTAAAAATTGAAGAATACTTATACAGCTTTCATGACTTTGTGAAGACATTTCCTTTTTGGCAGCTTTTACATAGTTACCTTCATGTTGGACTTTGAATAGATTGCTGGCAATCCTGTGATGCTTTTAGACTTTTGAGCCCAAGTAAAAATTTGCTCATGTGTAATTTTCTTATAGCAACCTGTTAGAAGTAATGTTTCCCCCCATAGAGATGTTTAGAGATGTTGTTTTATTTGTGAGATGAACTCACTTGGTGGTTCATGTTCAAACAGGCAGCACATGTTGACACACAACCTCCTCACTCCATACAAACAAACTTGGAATTGAACTCACAATCCACTATTTAAATGTTTGTTTTGTTTCGTTCCATTCTCATGTCCAGCATTTTCTGTTCAGCCAGGGGTCTCAAATATAGAACTTTTGGATTGTTATCTTAGAGTATGAGAGTTACTTGTATTTAAATTCAAGTTTAGGTAAATTATGACTTGTACTTTCTGCAGAGATCTAAATGATACAGAATATGAGCAATTTTGTTTTGAGAGTTTGATGATTATAGGCATTACTGCATCTCATGATCATTATACTTATTATAATAAGCACCTTTAACATATTTTTCACCACTTTTGTTTTAGTGAGTCCTTTCAGGCTTGTAAGTGGTTAAAAATATGTTAACGGCATACATTATAGTTATAATAATTACAATTATCATAAGTATCAGCAATTTTAAAATGTAAATACAGACCTGTCAATAGTTCAAACCAAGTCTTTCAACTTTCAAATTTGGTGTACCCTGTGGTGACTAAAACATCTAGATACTATACCTCATACACAATTTATACCAACTGTCACAAAATAATGATTCCAACCTTTTACTTAAAATGTACAGACTTCAACTTTCACCATATATTTTATAGTCAATGGTGCCAGGTGTTCAACATTCATGAAAGTGACTCCACTAGAGCAGTTTTGGTGCATGATTCAATTCATAAACAACTCAACATGTAGATTGTGAATTTAGCCTAGGCTGTAGAAATTATTACAATTTCCTTGTTAATTGACACTTAATCAATAGATGTAATGGTTTACACGCTTAGAGTGGGATGGTGACATAGTCTGATGAGTTTCAAAAGACTTGTCAATTTAAAAAAAATAAACAAGTGGTTACTATTTTTGTGACATAGTTTGTTTTTAGCATTTATGTAAATACAATAGTCCTTTCTTCTTATCTCCAACTCTATAGTCAATTACTTAGTAATATGAGACTCCTGGCTATATTAAGTTAGCAACAATGAAGGAAAGAAACCATTCTATAGATTAATAGCGATACATAGTTGATTTATTTCTATAAAATTGTATAGACTTTAGCCTGGCTATGATGAACGTGACTGAAATATCATGTAAACATTAAAGGACAATACCCACTGGAACTAGTAAAAGCTTTCTTACTAAGGGAAGTAGCCACATTAGTATGGTGTTTTTATGAACACATTTGCTAAAACTTTGTACCTTTTAATTATGCGTTTTTGAGAGAAATGGAAAACATAATCAGAAACAACTTTTTTAGTTTCTGGTGCCTGGACTCTTTGAAGTAGACATTAAAGTGTGTGCAATAGAAGTAGAATGCATTTATGTTTGTGTTATATTTTGTTTTCCGACACTGTTTTTTACAAGTTTGTTTTATCAAACTTCCATATTGATATGGAATGTAAATGGGTAATTTTCAGGGTATTTGTTTGTTTTGAGCCAAAGTAGGTTTGTTACTGTATGTCTTAAGATATCAACAGAATGGGCAAAAATCCTGGTATTCTGGTGTGTCCTGATTTGTTTTCATAGGTAGCAAATGAATTTTGATCGTAAATTGAGGTCTCAACCATGACAATCAAAATGTGAACGAACATTACCTGATTTCACAAGTTAATTAGCTGGGTGTCAACAACTTGTAAAATCAGTTCATGGTTGTTAACACAACTTTTATCCATTAGGCCAGATAAAATAAACCAATAGATCCTCATCATTTTTTTCTGAAAAACATAATGAGGCTTGCACCTTCTATTTATTTTCTTTACAAAACAACTCTTTTCTGTCTTTATCCCGGCGGCTAACTTTCTAAACTGCTAAAAACGCGTCAAGCGCCCCATAAGTTCCATTTGCGCATCCGTTAACATCTTATCTCTCTATGGAAACACCTTTCAGTGGAAATTTGAAAAAGTCAAGGTTGAGAAACACCTTTTTAGTACTTTAAAATGTGAAAATCTTATTTTTAAATTTCTGCGTCAACAAGTTCATGATGCGGGTGGTGATGAGAATCTATTGCTTTTTTATCTGGCCATAGCAGCCAGAAGTTTTTCTCCACCCATTTATTTTTTTGGATCTGTAATATTTATTTTCTTTTAGTATGACTGGATGTCATAGTGAAGATATTTATGTTCCAACAAATGATTGTTGTTGTTTTTATGCAAATGTCTGATACTCT
This sequence comes from Clione limacina, assembly GCA_032362205.1. Lineage (NCBI taxonomy): Eukaryota > Metazoa > Mollusca > Gastropoda > Pteropoda > Clionidae > Clione > Clione limacina. Next base: position 762 of record JAUUEB010226505.1, on the reverse strand, counting down.
TATTGTGCAATCAACATAAGAAACAACAATAAATTACAACAATTACTTAATTTGTTATGGTTGTGTTGTTGTTTTTCCATATTTATATCATCAGATTCTTTATTATTTATTAATGTTAGGTTTTACAGCACTATCAATTCAAATATGTAGGTCATTTAAGTGCTTATCTTAGTTGAAATTATTGTTTCAGTTGGTTTGTTTCAGTCTTGAGGGTTAAAAAGTACAGGAGGACAAGACAACATTTATAAAATTGACTCTTTCATGGACAATGTAAAGACATCACAAAAAGATGAATGCACATCTTTAACGACGTTGAATGGGTAAATCAAATCAAGAACAATAGTCTTTACATCCAGAGATACCAATTAATCAAATTAAATCAGTTTATTTCGTGATTTAAACACGACAGCTTTTTCCAAGTCTTGTTATACGATTATTATAAATCTGGTTTATTTTAACAGTTGCCGGCAGTGTTACTGTGAACGAAATCGTGACTTGTTACTGCGTAGCAGGACAGGTCACACAAAAAGCATGAAATAGACTAAGCTTGTGACAAATTGGACATGTGCTTATAACTGTATTATATGTCTTACATAGTACCACTATCAGAGATCGTCTAGTCACTAGTTGAACACACCTTTAGGCACAATAAAACATAGTTTGCCAAAAAATTCGTTGTAAATTAATTCGTAGAGGGGTCGTACAAATCGGTACTCACCCATGAAAGTGTGTAATTCTAACTAATATGTCGCTGGTCAAGAC
>JAUUEB010226394.1:0-13563 GCA_032362205.1 Clione limacina | reverse complement strand
TAAATAGAGATTTTTTTCGTACAAAAGAAAAACCAGGCGGCAAGCGGGGCTGGCGGCGCATCGGGGGGCGGGCAAACTAGGTTTTACTGTAATATGAAATTGAAAAATTTTCAAAAATTTACTACTGAATGACACTCTAATTGTCAGCTGCTAAGATCTTTATTTATAATCAGTGAGAGTAACTGTTTATCACTTTCCTGGGCGTGCTTTACATTGGGTTAAATTCATGTGCATGATGGTTGTGTTTCTCCCTCTAACCAAAACTATTCCTAATTTTATATTTTTTCTTGGGTATAATAAGAAAAATGGTTATTTGCAAAAATCACCAAAGGGCATTTTTCAAGGTCTATTAAGCACAAAAAAAAAATGAATGATACTTTTTTTTTGAAAACATATTTTGATGTAATAAATATATTTTAATGATACAAAGAGGGGCATTTTTACTTTTTTCATTTTTACTGATTTCGTTGTAAGTTAATTGACATGTATATCAGTTCTATATTATGCAAATTACTTTTATAATATTTAACATGTTTCCCTAACAGAAATGGGTATGAAAATCAAAGCCCTGGCACATCAGGAAGCCTTCATCTCAAAACATAACGAAGCTTTCATCTCAAAACATCACAAAGCCGAAGCCTTCTCTAAAAATAATTTTAGAATTAAATCATCTTATTTCAGTAAAAGAAAGTGTTGTGTACCTTGTAAACAGTGCCTAGTAAGACTTTTGAATGGAATTGGAGCAAAAAACAATAACCCTTTTTTAATGAAAAGAAAATTCATTTTTTTGGAAATATCAGAAAGCTGAAGCCTCTCTTCAAAAACGGACAAAGCCTAAGCCTTGGTCTCAAAATTAAGACTTTGTGAAGCCGGCTTTGTACCCATGTCTGTTCCCCAATGCCTTTGAATATAAACACTACGTAATCAACAAAGGTTTCTGAAGACTATTTTTCTTGTGGGGGGGCACAATGAGCCCAATTTCCATTTTGTTAAAAACCACAGGAGAGTGAGGATGTCAATGACCATAGAAACAAATTCTCCAAGGGTCGGGTTATAATATAATTTTGTCATGAATACCCCTCTTTTAATTTTTTTTAAAGGCTTCATCAATGCGCCTATTATAACAGTGTGTAAATATCTGTAGACAAATAGCAGACATTGCATTGAGCAAGGTCAGGTTCTTTCACAACCAGCTGAAAGATTAATGCAGCAGAGATGCCAAGTTGGTAAAGTGAAAATGAGGGACAGGATATATAAAAATGCGGGACAATATGCAGAAATTGCGGGACGCTTTTCGGTAAAAGTCTCAAATGAAAGGGAAGATGATCCTCTAAGCGATATTGTCATAACCGGAAAACGTTAGATTGCCGTCTTAAAGCTCACGAAAGTTGATTCCCAGGGATTTCCGAAAAATTGGTGATAGGTATAATAAAATGTCAATATCTTGATCAAATTGGCTTCAAATGAAGTGTTTTGCGGGCGGGATTGCAGGACAAAACCCTCAAATGTGGGACACTTGGCATCTCTGATGCAGCCAAAAAAGCAAAAAGACTAATGAAAATTTGATATCTTCAAATTTAATTTAAATGACATGAGTCATGAATCACACTCATTAAAAAAAGATCAGCATTCATTTTGTTCAGTCAGCTACTTACCTTCCGAAGTTCCTGAATACATTTTTCTATCCATTCCTGGATATCCGGGACTTTGATAAGGGTAACCTTGTTGACTCATGTGAGAACCGCCAGCGAACAGTTGACGACCAAAATTGGCACTGCGGGGACTCTGCTGTCCAGGCGATTTGAATTGACCTAGAAAAAAGATACAACACATTAAGATAGTGGAACGAACAAGAAATATCTTCACTCCTGTTGCTGTTATGCTTATTTTGCCATTTTCACAGACTGGAAATGTAGTTTCATTTACTTCAAGTGATCTAAATTAAAGTATTATACAGTCAAACTCGCTTAAACCGCATTTTTGGGAAGCACAATTTTATTCTGTTTAAACAAAACCACTGTTTTTCAGTACAATTTCATTTGCTAGAGGTTAACAAGCAGTAGATGTATGACGTCTGCAATGTCCCATTCCATGTCCTACTTTATCTTAAGGTAGGCAACAGTCGCAATCATGCCCATCTCAAAATACAAGTGCAACGCATTTGGATGAGTATCTAAGTAAAATATCAGTGCTTTTTAGCGATAATTTATCTTTTGATGCCCAAAATGTTCACATTTAAATTAATAATATGGGTTCTGTTTAAACATAAGCAGGTGTTTTTCTGTCAGATTAAGCATGTATCTTTAACAAAGATAAAAAGATGAAAAAATGGGAGTCAGGTTTTTGTTCCGTTTAAGCGGAAATCCGGCTTGAGTGTGTGCAGTTTAAACGAGTTGACTGTATTTGAAAAGGGTATGACAGTTCATAACTGATTACTTAACTCAGTTAGATAAAGCTCACTAGGAAAGATGTTGAGCTTATAAAAACCAACAAGCTACTTAAACAACAGCAACTACAACAAAACAGTCAGTTTAAGAGGATAGAGGGCTTCACAGAGATGAGAGCACAAGGACTAAAAAGGAAGCCGTTCAGCAACCACATCTTTCATCATGTTGACCAGATTTGGCACCTGAAGGTTTTTACCATGTGTATATAGCCTGAAAGGGAGCACAGACCTCAGCATAGAAACCAGGGCGAGTTTAGGTCTTTGCAAAACAAGAGAATTGACAGAGCAACATGGTGCCACAGGCCACCCAACTAAAAGCATAATAACCACATTTGAATATGGAGTTCAGGATACCCTCCAACCAGAATAATAGATTATGTAGGGGATGCAGATGATGGATATGAAAACAACCTGGCAGTGGTTTATCGCAAGCTATAGAGGCGACCCAATAATAAGGTACAAAGAATTTGCTTTAATTAAGTCTAATATAGCAGTAAAGAAAAAGTTCCAGGCCTTAAAGCAACCTTACAGGAAGATGTGCTGCAAATGAGGACAGCAGGAAAAGGAATATGGTCAAGGTAGGTTGGACACTGGTATGCCAGGAAGCTCTACGGATAATGGAAACACATTGATTTTTGCTAGAACTGTCAAGCTCATTCAAGGAAAGGAATAAAAGAGGTTGAACAGACGCAAGGCAATGGCAGAAGTCCAGGAGGTATATTCACGAGCCACAAAAGGTGTATAAAAAAAGTAAGTGTCAAGAGAGGATTAAAGCATTTTTTCAGAGGAACTGCCAAGGGATGCTGAAGAAGCAACAGGTACAGATTTATGGCATGGCTCTTTAGGAGTAATAAGAGACTGGCAGGCAAGTACATTAATGTAGATATACCGAAAAGAGTCAAGCAAGAAACCTTTTTACCAATGAGGAGGCACAGAAGAAGCGGTTGAAAAGGTCCAGTTCAACTGCAATATTTGCTGGAAAGAAGCTACCATGAAAATGGCTATGTACCACTGTATTTTATGTATTTGAGTTATACAGGTCTGATATTTTTTGAGTATGTAACTTTGAGAAAAAGGAATCACTGCTAAAACAGTTTGGATTATGTGTAAAAGCAACAACAAATTCGTTGTTTTTTAATGCCCTCATGCACAAATGGGATACTTATGTTGGTCAGACTGAAAAAAAGGAAATACCACTATGTGATGTGAGCAAAGAAGTATGTATTGTGTGAACTTATGAACAGCAGCAGGAGTGAATAAAACAATACATCAATATAAAAATAATGTTTTAGCTGACATGTTTAAAACAAAACCATAGTCTTAAAACCACATGTAGAACAAGTTGATATATGAAACTTTGATCAAAAGGTTGCACATTTGAATATTTTTTTAAGAGGCTTATTTTATTCTAAAAAAGAGACAAGTTAAATAATAAGATATGATGGGACCGTAAAAGCCCTGGCCCCTGTACAGGTAGGTGTGAGTGGGTAACATTTTCATACTTGGTATGACATAGAAAGTGGTTATTGTGGTACTGGAATGTACATGATAATTCATTATCAGTGTATATATGCTACCCCAGATCCTCCTGAGAAGACATGATCTAGCCATCTACATCCAATCTTTTCCAAGTTACATACCGAAACAAATAAATATAACTTGTGCAACTTTTGGATACAAAGTATCATATATTTCTTTCAGTTTCATAAAAGCCTAAGGTGTTGAAGATCAATAAGAATAATACATACTTATAAATGATGGCACCAATTTAGTGTATTTTCAGGAAACCTATTGTCTCAATTAGTGCTGAAACAAGACACACTTGCAACCCTCATTTATCTGGGAAGGAGACAGGGATGCTGCCTTTGTAGGTTTTATGACCATAGCAATACAACAATAATGTTTGCTTGTCTATGGTCAGGTACTTTCATTTACATTTTCTTTCCAAAAGCACAACTTGACGACAAGCCAGGAATGTTGGTTCTGACTTGGGTATTCTGATGCCAATGATACATGAATGTAACATTTAATTTGACAACAATACTGAGAATGGGTAGTATAGACAGTCATAAAGTAGGCTAAAAATAAGTTTAAAATTTTGAAAACCTATTCAATGCTAGGGCCAAGAAATAGATTAGATTTCTTTAGGAAAGCATGAGTCCTTGTGAGTATCATGCCACCAGGAATAATCTTTATCCTTGGCCGCCACCGTTTGATATTTCTTTCAACAAATATTTCTTTTCAATTCTATGAATTGGTGCAAAATAATTGAAATTTGTAGGAAAGTACAAACAGAATGATTTACAGTAGAAAAGACAGTAGTAAGGCACACATCATTGTGCTAGCTTTCCGCACTTTATAGTTTTGAAACAGATTTTTTTTACTCAAGTAATTTTTTTGAGAGAGACAAGTAAATAGCCTACCTCTATTAGACTGCAGAAATCTAACACAATAACCCTAAAATGTATTTGCAGGGTCATAGACATGTCAGTGACTAACATTGTTGTAAGACACGCCAAATTCGCACCCTTTCCTATTCCAGATCTGTTTAGAAACATATTGAATTACTAAAAACTGTTTTTTTCACACACACACAACCTTGTTATCAGTAAAAAGTTAACACTCGCTCCTCTTATAAAGGCAAGCCCCTTACTGCAAAATGATGTCTCATTTCATATACAGTGGAATCTGGTAAATACAGACCTCTCTGGACCGACCAGGGACATGAAATTATCTCGGATTATGAATTACTTAAACAAAGATGGAAAAAGAAACTTATGCATTTGCTTCAAATTATTTCTGTGGAATACTGTGATTTAATTATGAAAAGGATTATGGCGCTATTCTCAACCGCTTCTTTTAATAATTGCAAACTCGGAAGTAAGAGAGAATAGTTATTTGTGTTTGAAGCTTTTGTTTGTATCTCAGTCATTTTTGCTTGATTTTTATAATCTGGCTTATTTCAATCATGCCCTTTGATACAAGTAGGAGAAAGAGACAAACATCAATTATGAGTTTAGAGACCTTCCACAGTCTGAAGTAAAAAATCCATCTGAGTTAAAACCAATTTTCTCTTAATTGAAAAATAGCAATACAAAGAGCATAGCCACCTTTCTCTAGCCATAAAAAGTACAAAGCATGAACTGAATAGAAACAACATTTCATTCAAAGTCTTTTTTACATTTAATAATGCTAATTAGAATGCTCAGAATTCAAGAACCTCTGTTGTAAATTGACAGTGTAAACTTGACACAAAATTGAGCTTCCCATCTGAAGAAAGATAATTACATTAGCTTCTTTCTTTAACAAAAAAGTCAGTGAAAACAAGTTTTTTTCTTACTAGACCTCTCTCAATTGGTTTTTACTAGCCATGATGAGATGAAACTGTCTTGGTTAAAATAGGGAGGCAAGAGAGAGAGAGAAAAAATGTCTTTAAAATCACCTGCAGAAACACGGATCCGACTATATCTTTGATTTTTTCTGTCTTTTGCACTTTTTGCTAAGCATTCAGATGTTAAATGTAATCGATACTTCAGCAAGGGCACTCGATATATCACCTAGTTAAGATTACAAATGTTGTTTTACAAAATAGAGACATGGAAACGAAAATGGTAAAATATATGGGCTTTCATGCACATTTGCATTTAGAGGCTTCAATAGAAAATGGTGCTGAGTGAAGTACTCCCCTTCAAAGAAGTACAAGATAATACAAAAAATCTATCTCAAAATCTCATTAAGCTCCTCAAAAAACCTTGATTGATAGTGTGATATATATAAAGCCATAGAAATTAATTATTCATGGCCAGGATATAGCTAAAGAAGTGGACATATTTGAAATAAACGACAAAGGGGATATCAATCTAGCATGACTTTAAATGACCAAATTAAGCTAGGAGATATAAAGTCGCAAAACAAAATTTCTTTCCTCTTTTGAATGAACTGCATGTACAAGACAATTTTTATCCAGTGCTTCTCAGGACATTGCCATCATAAAGTAAAGAAGGCTCAGTTGCAAAATTCCTTACCTTCACTTCTTATGTCCTAAATAGTATCCAATTGTCACAAAAACCTTATTCATTATAGCAAAAACATTTAAATAGCTTACTAAGTTGTTGCAAAAACAACAACAGATGTTTCTTTCTTAAACCATGTTTGGTCTATTCAAAGTCATTAAAAAAACTCACTCGGATTCTGATATGACATTCTGTGGGAGTCATTTTTCATGTCATGGGTTTATAATATTAGAGGGTGAATTCTATAAAACTTAACAATTATATCCAGGTCACATGTGTTTAGTAATATTTATTTGTAAACAAGGTTGTACTTTTAGCACACTGACCCTATTCGCTGTCCACAAAATATCAATAGCCTTGATCTATTAGCACAAGGAACACTGTCATGTCAAGATAATTATCCACCTTACTAGCTATCTTTTGAAGGATAAATTGTGTACAATAATATTTGCGGTTAGGCCTTCGTACCCCAAGGCGCATAGCTAAGTCCTCCTCCAAATTACCCAATCTAGTGTCTGCAAACACTCTCTTATGTCTAAACCAAGAAGGGAAACAAGTTGAGAGAGGCAGCAACCATTCAGCACTGGCTGCTTTGGATGCTCAATACTACCATGCCTCTTAGAGGGAGGAAGAGAAAAAGAATGATACAACATTAGATTAGGAATTGATTTCAGCATGACCTGTACACAAACTTTCTTTGTGAGCTCTTTTAAAATTTCTGTCTTTAGCACTTTTGGACAAACAGAATGCAGTTCTTTTGACACAGTACTGTAACAATGGCAACTGGGTTAACATCTGAAGTTAAGAAAGGTAAAGAAATACATGAGTTTTATTCATGGCTTTCCAAAAATCTGTAAATTCTTATAGTCCTTTGGGCAAATAAGGTACACAAAATTGAACAGGCTGTGGGAAAAAAGCTCTAAAAAATATTTTCTTTAAAGAAAACTGAAGTGTACATCAATGGGAAATGTTTTTCACCCAAGTTTATTATTCCCCCATTGCAACTAGTCAGGTCCTTTCTGAGTTCACCTTACAGTTTTGAGAGTGTTTTGATATCATATCCTAATTCCAAGAGTAATGACAAGTTAGTATCTTTTTGGAGGAAAAGAATCAAGTTTTTTACTGAAGAACTATTCAGGTGGTTGGATGTAAATGCTATTACACACAAGAGAATGATATAGAAGGTAGATTCAACATTTTCATCACAACCAAAGACTAATCCAGTGCAGAATTACAGCAAACATGTGGCACTGACCAAATTTGAACCTCAAATGTGAGGCGGAGACATTGTCCCAAAATTCAATAAAACAATTGAAAATGTCCCCTTTCTACTGCTATAATGCTCCATAGAAGGTAGTGACACATCAATGTTGACAGTCAATTTTAATGACACCCTTTGAACTGCCAGCCCAGTGTTGACTCCAGTTTTACTAAGGTGACATTTTAATAAGGTTTCATTGCACTAGTGCAGCATATATGGTTAGAAACAAATCTGACATAGACTAACTCAAATTAAGTACTAGATGATTGAGCTAAAGAGAACAGAAACTTTGAAAACAAATAAGAAAGAAGGAGTGTATATTAACCAGTTTGTACAAATAGTACAAAAAGATCCCCTTCAAAACATCATACAACAATTGAGTTAATCATAGCCTGAGTGTTGTGACAGAAAATAATTTTATTTGTAAGAATCTGGTACGTTCTCTATTTGAATGTTACACAAAAGGTTCAGATGGATATCATAAGACTGATAATTTACCTTTCTTACGCTCACGGCACAGCCTTTCAGCTGCTCTTTGACGAAGATAGTGCATAGATCGAGGAATATCATACTTCAGAAGTGGTAAGCGACATGTAAGCTGGACATAAAAGCAAATGGAAGTGATACCAAGATACTCCTTAGATATTTGCAAAACATGAATATTGGACAATGATGAAAAGAATCCCTGGTAACATAATTTTGGTGCTTTTGATATTTTGTTAGAATTGTTTAATTCTACTTCTTTTTATAGTGAGAGGAAACTAGAACTCTTTGGTAGAAAAAAAATTCATGATATTGCAACTTATACACCTAAAGCATAGATCATCTTAGATAAAAACATTTAGGATAGAATAAAACTTAACAGTTATATACAATTTAGTAATCAGTATCACAGCTATCTACAGACTCTTTTACTAAATATAAATAACAGAATGAACAAATAGAAAAAATGCTCCAAAACTTGACAATCTTGGTGAGGACTAAAATCTGATTCTACATATCAAACAAATGTCATCAGTTCAATTAAACGGAAACTTGTTACATTTTTATTGTCATCTAAGGATCTGTTTTGAACCCATCTTTTATGTTCATTAAGAGATCAATTGCAACCATCTCTTGTGAAATGTTGACATTAAGTGAGGATCATCTATTAAAACTGGATAAAAAGGCACACAAATTGACTCTAAAACAAGTTTTCAATTTAGGCTCTCTTTAACTTACAGCCTGAGAACAACAGTAAAGAATATCTAATAGCGGTAAAATGCAACAAAGACTGCCAGAGAAAAGCCACTGAAGGAAGAATGTGGCTTTTTTAATTTACCTTTACGTTTTGTCTGGTTGTAGATTCTATCCACCACTGTCTTATTGAAAACTTGGATAAGTAAATTCATTTTTGATTTCAATACAGGTTGCCTCCTTTTTAACTATTAAAGCAAACAAAACAAACAATATTTTAAATAATGTTTTTGCAAGGTTGATTTTTTTGAATTTTGCTAGGTGGCATGAAACTTGTTATATTATGGTGCTGGTTGACTATGGTAATATGAAGTGCTTTTCATTAACCTTAAAAAAATACCAAATGCTTTTAAAAAAAATAGTGGGAATTATACACTTATGTAGTCTCTAATCCTTTTGGGACATATAATTATTTTCCTTTACAAAAACACCAGTCCCAAGCCCAACAATGTGATACAAATGAGTACAGATATGATTTGGCCCATTGCACTTCTTTTATAATACCTCTCAAGAAAATCCTCTGAATAGTAAACATACAACTAGATCTTACTTCTGAAAATGGAGAAACTTACTGTTTGGCTTAACAAAACACAATAAAAAAGGTGCCTGGCCTTTGCAAAGCCTTCTATAAATATTATGAGGAAAAGAATCCTTACTTGAAACATTATTTGGGATTTCGTTCAAATATGTTTTGGCCAGTTAAAAATACCATTTGAAGAAAACAAAACCTAAGTTTCACCCCATCCAAGGCTGGCAAAGATGAGAGACAGAGTGTGAGAGGACACACAACTTGCAACATTGAATACTTTAAACCTTACCTTGTTGTGATGTTTTGGGTTGGCCTCTTGCTCTTCTATCTCTAGCATTTTTAGCCAAGGACTCCTCAAGTAACCTGAAGTGGTACTTAAGGAGAGGCATTCTCCTCAAAACCTAAGTTATCATTAAGAGAATAATGTAATAATTCAAATCAAAGAACAAAACTTACAGTTCATCAAAATCCAATTGAACCAATTTTCGTTTGTCAGTCATTTATGGGCAATTGAGATTTTAAAGTGTCAGTAACAGTTAACAAATGAAAGTGCCCATTTTGTGGTGTAACTTTTTAGACAGGATTGTTCTCAGGTAAAAATCTTAATAAGATGCGAAAAAAAATAATAAAACTAAAATTACTTGCTAACACAATATTTTGTTTAGAAAAGAGCAGTAGACTTAAAGAAAGTGTAAAAACAATACTATTTTCCAAACATGTTACCTTTTTTGTAAAAACAATACTATTTTCCAAACATGTTACCTTTTTTTCGGCATCGATATGCTCTATCAAATGTTCGTTGGCAAAAGACAGCTGATAGGCGGGTCTCATCATACCTCAGCAGAGGTGTACGAAGATACAACTAAAAGGTATTTTTATAAATTGATATTGTATCACAAACATTCATGCAGATTCTGAAATAGAGGCTTCAGATTTCGATGCTCTAAAAACAAAAAGGTTGACAGTTTCAGGTAGTAATCCTTTTTTGGAAAACAAAGAAATAATCCTTAATACAGAAAACAAATGTGCGTGAAAACTGTTTGCTTGACAACTAAATTTCACATTACCCTGCTTTCAAAGTTTTTACTTCTTTTATAAAACAGTCATATCTGCACAAAAGTATCCAAATCTTTGACACATAGTAAGGATAGAGAAAGAGATTGAATTAATTGACACTGTCCAGCTTGTGCAGTTCTTATCGTGCAACATTAACTTGTCTGTTATATCAGTGCAATCTCTCAAATGGTCTTTGGAAGGAAATAAGTAAGTCTCAACATAAAAAGGGATAAAGTAAAGGGGTACAATTATTAAGTTGGATTATATTGAACAGGGTGACTGCCAGCCTTCCTAAATTTTATTCCAGAGCATTTGTAGTAACGTACATTAGTCAATAACAAGATCATTTGATAATTGATGGAAGTTCCTGGGGGGTGTTGATTTCATCAGGATCACATTTCTAGGTGGGGAGCATTGGCAGTCCCCTGTGATTAAAACATGTTTGTAAGTGCCATTTGCAACACAAGAATTTCACATGAGAGGCAGGTCCCACAATAGCAATACACCAAGTCCAAGTAAGTGGAGAGTGGCAGCAAAAATCGGGCCAAAAGTGAGCCAACTATCATGTGAGGCAGAGATGTTGCCCTAAGGTACCAAGCCTTTAGATTGCAGCCGGGTTAGCTTACCAAAACCTTCACATCTTTTAAAAAGATATTGAAGATTCTCTTATTTGAGTTAAAACTATATAGTCATAAAACAGTAGTCAAACCCCTATTTATCTGCTTAAAGCTATATGTAGGTACTCACTTTTGTTGTAATATTTTTTTCTACATTTCCTGTCACTCACTGTTTTTGCAAAGTATTCTTTAGTACGAAAAACACCACTTTTCATGAGAGGTATACGTAAAAGCACCTGTATCAAATAAAATTAATTATTTTCACAAGAGTGAACTAACTACTAACTTTAATACGAAGAATACATTTAGAGGGTATGATAGTTTTTGGAGCTGCAGAATCTTTATAATTGATTTCTCATATTTCCTTTCAAAGCTTGGGATATGCATTGTATCACCTACTGACTGGCCAGAAACAATTTACACTGACAGACTTCATTAGTCTGAAACGAGACACAATCTTAGTCCTGCCAGTGCTACAGTAATATAGCAAACTTGAGCAATGGATGAGTAATGCTAAAAGAAAGAGACTGTGTTCAGAAGTGAACAAAACTTATTGAGAAACGCACAGAACAATACCAACAAGATATAGACAGTACCATATGGAGAAGGACTAAAAGCTAGAACATCAGGCAGTCATCAGGTGATAATCAACTCTTTCCTGTTGTTATTGCCTTGCTATTATTTTTTACATTTTGAATTTTGTTTATGGGGTCATAGAGAACAAAACTTTGAAACTGTTAAGGGTGGGTGACATAGGGTGTGGGTTGTTATTATCATGTCATTATCTAATTAGTAATTATTTCTATTCCTCTTCAGAATAAAGTACATGCTGTGAGGGTCACAGTTATCATCATTAAAAGAAGGTATTCAGTGTTGCTCATGTATTTAACATGGGTAAAGCTGACTTTTCCATTAGATGCTTCTGAAGGGAGTGCTTCAGCTCAGTCTCCCTGTCTCTTTTAGCAGCAGCTGCTGATTGAACATGCTTTCTTGTGAGTGAGAGCAGAGGGCTCCTGACTTAAATTTAATTTGTCTTTTGTTGTAGACAAGTCTTCTTTATAGGTTTTACCTCATGTTGTAAACCAATGCAGTTTTCACAGAGGTGATATTTGTGCATCAATGTCTGAACTCCTGTTGTGATTTTGCCACCTTTTCTTCAGGAAATATTATCCAGATAAAGAAGTTGTAATCCAAAAAAAAGTCTGAAAAAAATCTCATTCTTACTCAGGAATCGATCATTGAAATAGGCTATGCAAACAAAACAATGATGCTAAGATCTGGAATCTACAAGAACAAGCTCAATTTCTATTGGCTTCTGAAAATGATCCTTACCAATCAGTAATACTCTTATGAAAAATGATGACGGACATTTCTTGTTCATTGCCTCATTATCTAATGTGTTATATCATACTAGCAGGTTTACCCGGCGTTGCACAGGTTTACACAATCTCAAATCAATTGTTGCCCTTACATCGCTAATAGCAGTCTACAAAATGTTTTGTGGCTTAGTATCCGGTCTTACTCGGGAAGGATACAAAAAGAAAGAAACACGAATTTTGCTGACTTTTGAACCACCCTGTAGACCTTTCTCTCTCTCCACTATGCACAAATATGCCACCATTTGGTTTCATTTTTGGTTTCAGTTTTTGTTTACATTTCTCTGAATACGGTAATATAAATGTGTGTTCATTAGGCTTTTGAGCGTAAATTATGTGCGACAGGAAGAAGAAGCATATATTTCCATATTTAGTTTCATGCCAACTTTGTTCTATATTTTCTCTGTAAAATACGTACCAAAAACTAAAAAGCTAATTACTTTTCTTACAGTCGATCGATTGTCACTAAAAGCTTAACCACACATGTGGTAATATTCACCAAAATGTTGCGAAAGTTTCAGCCATTAAGTATTCATTATGTACAAAACTTATTATGAACTTTATTATGTTAGTAGCTCCATATAGGCTGCTGTACTTTATTGACATTTGTTTAAATCCATTTGAACTATGTAACGATTAGGCAGTTGTTTAAAATTAACTTTTGTTAAATATTAATAGTATGACAACCAGAACAGTTTGATTTCGTTTCAATCTCAATGTAATATATTTTCATCGCCATTAATTGTATTGTTTGTTTTTTCACTGCATCGTACTGTTTTATCGGAACCGACCCAGTGTCACCATTTTTGTTTTGGATTAGGGCTGTTTTGAAAATCATTTTTGTACTCAAAGGTAATTCGCTATTAGATTTATTTTGTATTGATAACGAAATGTTATATTATTGTATCCTTCCAAAAACCAACATACAACTTATTTGCACTAGTATGTTGTATATAATACAAATTGGGTGTGATAAATGACTACATTTCTATTTTATCGAATAAGGGGTGTTTTGTTTTTGGTACGAAA
>JAUUEB010226172.1:0-13564 GCA_032362205.1 Clione limacina | reverse complement strand
AGCAATGGTGTACAATGCAGCCAGCAATGGTGTACAATGCAGCCAGCAATGGTGTACAATGCAGCCAGCAATGGTGTACAATGCAGCCAGCAATGGTGTACAATGCAGCCAGCAATGGTGTACAATGCAGCCAGCAATGGTGTACAATGCAGCCAGCAATGGTGTACAATGCAGCCAGCAATGGTGTACAATGCAGCCAGCAATGGTGTACAATGCAGCCAGCAATGGTGTACAATGCAGCCAGCAATGGTGTCTTGTCTAGTTTCCATGTTCTCTTTCATAATCAATGTTCATGTTGTTCCAGAATGTTTAATGTATATATATATATTTATGTCATATTTAAGCCTTAAATTATTGTTAAAGAAATTTCACCACATGGATTAAGAAAGAACTACTTACTTATCTATACTAAATATTATGGAACTAGAATAGATTTGAATCTATAAATAGTATTTACATTTTCTTGAAAGAACTTGTTGAGAAAAACAAACCCTAGAAACATATTAATCTTATAATGTACTGGATCAGTGTGTATAAGTAGTGAATCATGAGGATCACTTTATTATAGGAATATATAGGGAAGGGGGTATGAAGGTATTCTGTAAAACCATTAAACAAGGTCCTCATTTGATAGATGTTTGGAACCACAGCACTTTATTATCAAAGATGACATATGTCATATGACTACGAATATGGACATACGACTATAAATGATGATGATGATGATGATGATGATGATAATGAGCACTGTTCAATGCTTAAAGTCTTACCAGATAAACTTGCATCTTATTATATGTTGCTTCCCTTCTAACTACTTTTGTTTAAAGAATGTAAACATGTATGTTGAGAAGCAATTAAAGTTGTCCATCAACACATGTCTTCAATGGTTCTTATGAACACCTTTATGATAGGTGGCAGATGTAACCACAAATACATGACAATGTTTTAAATGTAATGCAAGTGTTTTAACCTGCAACCTTCCAAGCTTTCATACATAAGACATCAAAATGCCAAAGAATCAAGAGTCTATTTTTAATAACACTTTCCGAATATTCAATAGTTTCTTGCCTTTATATTTGAGCCAAACATTCCCTACCATTTCAATATGATCAAACATTGTCAGCAGTTATTCCATTATTATATTTGGTACATTGTTTTGAAATCAATTCATATTCATAATAAGATTCAAAATCTGTGTGTTTATTTATTTATGGCTGGCTTTGTATGCAATGGGATTACCGCCACAGTTTTAACTCAATCAACATGAAACTTTAACAAAAATGTTGGTAGATATTACCAGATGTGTAGTTGAGCTTTTGGTGAGAATCGGTCGACTGTAAGGAAAGTTATTAGATTTTTAGTTTTACTATACCATATTTTCTCTGTAAAATATGCGCTATGAATCATGAACAGAGATGAGCCATCTTTCGGAAGTGCTTAATTTGTACGTTCAATGACCACACAATTCTCTATGCGTCTTAATAGACGATGCAAACAAAAGCTGATACAAAAAGTGAATTGTAATACAGGTTGCTATAAACCTATGATTTTCAAGGTGGGGTGGGGGCATATTGTCGCATATCGGAGAGAGAGAGGGGTCGACATGGTGGTTAAAAAGTTAACATGTTAGTGTTTTCTTTATTTTTGTATCCTTCCCGGGCAAGACCTGGTACTAAGCCACTAGTATACAGATAAGATTCAAAGCATGTATGAACTAATTTATTGTCACTATAGATATTTTAACGAGAAATGTTGACCAATTAAACTACTGTGATAATGTCATTGTTTTGTGAACATTGTTCATAGTTTAACTATAATGAAATCCTCTATGTTAATATAATGTATATTGTGAACACTTATTTTAATAATAAAACAATCATTCCAAGATCGTATGTTTTGACTTAGTGTCTCTAGCTTCACACAAAGTGATACTATTTACGTGTTTTGAGAAATCAGCGGACCAGCCATCTCCAGTCATCTCCTTGTCACAATGAGTCTAGAACATTATTCTGACCTTTCTGTAGTTCAATTTGTACACATTTCTATTGCTTCTTTTAGGTAGAGAAACGATTCCTGTTTACCCTTCCCTGAAGGTCATGGACCATTAAGGGAACATAGATTTACAGATATCGCTAATTTGTCTCGTAAAGTTGTAATCCCATATCTTACTGCATAACCAAAGACACAAGAGTAAATACACGACCCTTTCATGGCACAACAAGATGCTGAGTACACCAGGTGTGTAGCAACACAGATGAACAAAACCTGTGTTCCTTTTTGAGTCATGACAGACGGGGACGTGAAGACACTTGTAAACTATATTTTTCCCAAGTCGAATTCAATCCTATTGCTGAACTAAAACAGGGTAAATCTACAAACTGTTCATGCTACGACAACGAGGCTGAGTCTATCGCGCAACAACACAGATTCACAATTGCTGTGTTGTCTCTTTGTACAGGGAGGGTTAATCAGCTGATTTAATTCATGGTTGTTGTATTAATTTTATATCTGATCATTGAGTCTCTGTGGTATACTACTGAAAAAGCTTCATGTTATTCTGGTTAAGAAAAAAGTTTAATGGGCTGCACTGGTATCTTTTTTTAAGTTCAGATTTGAGTGTCCTGATGAAAACATAAAATGACTGAATTAAGCGAAATATTTATAAAAAGGAACAGATTCACTATTTCAATGGGATGTTTGTAGTCAGGTACCCATTTTCATTCAGGTCAGGCAAATAACTGTTTGTTAAGACCCTGGTAGATTTCATACCTTGAACTCACACTGTTAAGTATAGAATTCAACCATTAGAAAATGATGCAACACAAAAACCTTAACACATATTCACTATCTCAATGATAAACAATATGAGTTTAATGACAACAGCAATGGTAAGGATAAAGGTTAAAGGGTAAAGGGTAAAGGGTAAAGCTAGGCACAAATAGAATCTGTTATACCAGAGACAAATCAAGCAAATACCATTTCTTTTAAACAATCACAGTAATTTTAACTAGGTCACAAATAAAACATTTCATTTAAACAAACATTGTATTTGAAAAATATCATCAAATTGTACACATACATTTGCACAGTGGAAGGGCATAATTGTGCGTGAAGTATTCCTTCTAAAAGTTATATTTTTAAAGGAAATTTACAAGAGTAAAGGTTTACACTTTTTTACAAACACACAAAATAACAAAAGTAAACTTAACACAACATACCACTCTCCTACTGTAAAACTGTCTAAAACATTGGTCCTATTTGAGCATTGATTCTGAATATGTCTCAAGATTTGATCTTATGCTACTCAAATTTGTGTTTCTTTCTTTTTGTATCCTTCCCGGGCAAGACCAAGTACTAAGCCACAAAACCTTTTGTTGACTACTATTAGCGACGTAAGGACAACAATTGATTTCAGATTGTGTAAACCTGGGCAACGCCGGGTAAACCGCTAGTAACACTATAAAAACAGAAACAAAGCCAGCGAGAAAATGATAGAATTTGCCAGAACTGATTCTGCTGTCTTTGTTAATGCTAAACAATGTGAAATGTAAAATATTTTGGTAAAAAACAAAATTGAGTCGATACAAAACTTATTTTTCAAGACAAGCAATACAAGTCACAACCAAAAGGTGTAAGGATTCATTATGTACAGAGATTCTAAACATTAACAATCAAATTGTGGTTTATACACCATAAAACATCGTTGCTTCAGTCACAACCGATATATATATGAAAGAAATGGGGCAAGGATTTACAAGGACATTATTATGTATTGCACAAAGTTTAAGATATTTTACAAGCTATCAAAGGACACAATAGGACATGGTCGGTCAGGCTTGATAAACAATAAATAATTGTTATTACCCGAAACGAGTATCGATACTCGAGTTGTGTTAAGTGATGCTACATGATTGTCTGTGTACACGATAACTCAAGAAAGACACAACTGACTGACTTCAAATTGCGTACAATGTTGTAATTCAACCCGACGAAGAAGCCTATTTTTTAATTCCAGCAATATCTGTTAACAATTGACAAAGTTATGGAATAAAAACTAATTAGATGGGATTACATAGAGAAATAGTCATCGGCAGCTTTCTTCTTCTTTGTCTTTCCGGTAGCGCACTTTATCGTGCAAGGCAGTGCGCTGCGCAACAACACACAATCCTTAATGAATCGTTTAAAGCGTATTATTGATTGCAATCCAAGCAGGAATTTAACTTTCTCAATCTTTTTCAATAAACATTTTGATAAAGTTATATTTTATCACATGGTGGTCAATATTTGTGGTAAAAACAATTTCATATTCACGTAAAGGTAAATTTGATAAAAATTCTTAATTGATTATCATCATGTTCAACATTTGTTCAAAGAAATATATAAGAAGTACAATAAGGGTGCTGACATGTATATAGAGATCCCTTTGTGGTTTGAAAATCAAATAAAGAAAAGCAAACAAATGTTTCATAAAGCTGAAATTAAGAAAATAGAAAACTGTCACTCTAGCAGTATAAATAACAAAGTACTTCCTGAAGACAGAGTGGTTGCTGTGTTGGAGAAAGGAAGCATCAAAGTGTTAAAAAGGCAATTGTGTAAAGCTATGACTATAAAATGCAAAAACGTGTCAAATGACTAGCGGTGACCTGATTCAAGCTGTGAGTTGATATGTGGAAAATAATGTTATAAAAATCAACACCCACACAAAACATAAAAGTGATTTCCTATGGGAGATCCATATTAAGGGATATCTAAAGCCATATCTAAAGAAAGCTTGAGAGGCTTGGAAAAGCTTGAAATATTCATCAAATTTCTCCAAAGGAACATAAAGACAAACCTCACAGACTCAAATTGTCACACACAAAATTTCACAACTTCTTAAGCTTTTCTAAGCTTCTCAATTTGCATCAAATTTTCTTCAACTTCCTTGTCAGGAGCAACAATAATTGATATAAATATTCAGATAAACATTGCAAAAATATAAAGTGTGATTAAATCAAAAGAAACCATAAATCATAAAAGTGATGCACCAGTAAAGTTATGGCAAGCGTTGACTGTGTTGCTAGCTGCATACAAATGGAATCATCAAACATGTGGAATGATCAAGTAACAAGGAAAACATAAAACACCACGAGACAAACAGTCAATGAGTCAATGAGTCAAACAGTCAATCAGTCAATGAGTCAAACAGTCAATGAGTCAAACAGTCAATGAGTCAAACAGTCAATGAGTCAAACGGTATATGAGTCAATCAGTCAATGAGTCAAACAGTCAATGAGTCAAACAGTCAATGAGTCAAACAGTCAATGAGTCAAACAGTCAATGAGTCAAACAATCAATCAGTCAAACAGTCAATGAGTCAAACAGTCAATGAGTCAAACAGTCAAACAATCAATCAGTCAAACAGTCAATGAGTCAAACAGTCAATGAGTCAAACAGTCAATGAGTTAAACAGCCAATGAGTCAAACAGTCAATCAGTCAAACAATCAATCAGTCAAACAGTCAATCATTTAAATATTTGGCTGAATAACTCACATTTCTTCTTCCATATGATATGACATGCTGTAAAAGCAGTACTCATACTACTCATAACAGAAGAGTTGAACCTCTCGATAAAAGAGTGCACTAAATATATCGCACTATACAAGATTAATTGGTGAAACAAATCTGGACAACAGTAGTAGGACTGTGGTTAAGGTTGGTTTCACCAATTTATCTCATACTGCTCATTTCATTTTTTTTGTTTTTAAAAACCAATGTTTCTGATAATACACACAAAACACCAATGAGTCATAAGGTGAGAGCCCAAATACCCCTGGTAAGATAACGGCAACAATAAAATTATTGATAATAAATCATTGATGTCCCTTATTGCAAAAGTGTCAAACTGATTGCATTAACATTTGATATCCAGCCAATTGTTCAATTTCATTGCTGTAAGTTTCATAAATATCATAGGTGGAGAACTCTTAAAAACATATCAGTTGAAGTTAAAATTATTTGAGAAAAATGTGTTTTGAAAAATCAGAATCCAGCTGTAAGTTGAAGGTTATAAATGTAGAAGTGTGATAAATACCAACAAACTTTAGACTAAAGAAAGTTTTCAGCAATAAAGATGACTTGAGATTTGTAACAATATCTTAAGAGTTCAGAGATAAAACTCCTCATATTCACAAAAGTAACATTCTAGCTGCCACATTCATGTATTCCGACTAGAGGCTACGACTATGATAGTTCTAAAGCTATCTTCTTATCATAGACTAAGGAAATAGAAATAACAAAGACCAGAAGATGGCCTTAACCTATAGGGTAACTATAATTGTTATATGTTTAACTTTCCTATTATCATTGCTACAGTTTTGTATTGAATATGATTGTCTTATGGCCTAATCAATTAATCTGAAATCTATCATGGAGAAACAATGATATCAACCATTGACAAATGTACATGAATATGGCCGCAGTCTTAAAATGTTATAGGTCAGACGTTGATGGGAATTGCATCTTGACTCTCTGGCTCACAGTAAACACAGGAAATAGTTTGAGATTCTCTGCTGGCTCATTAGACTTATCCCCCTTGTTAGGATCTTGTGAGATGAATCTCCGCCCACAAATGTCTCTGCTTGTTGAGGTGTGAGAGATCTTGTACTGCAGGACACAACCCTGAGTGACTCTATGTAAGGACAAGGTCACGGTCACAGGAAGGTCAGATAATCCTGTTATTGGAGTCACATGACCGTTGTGGCTGAAGGCCAGGTTTCCCTTTGAGCAAATAACACCATACGAGTTTGGGCTTATTCCAACCTGTGGGGGAGAACATGAAACAGATTTAAATGACTAGAACATGACATTTATAATAATATGTGTATCATAGAGTACAAAAATCATGTTTAAAGTTGACAGATTGAATTAAAGATACAAATCAGACACATATATACACATGAAAGACACATAGAAGCAACTTTAAGCTGCCACAAAATGTTATGACATGCATTATTGGGGTTGAACTATAGTGTTCTTACCTATACCATTTGGTTTCTCAACTATCAATCCACAAGTTTTGGAGTACCTCCTGAAACAACAAACTGGGCCTCTCAAAATCTTAAAACTTCTTCCCCAAGAAGTTGGTTTTGAAAAAAATTATCCAAAATTCTTAAAAGTATTTTTTTGGGTGTAAACATCTAAATAAATAAAGGCTTAAAAAATCAATTATCAACCCTTAAATTGACTTATAAAGACAATATCTCTGTAACTTTTTTTGTAACTTTAACAAGGTTCTCTCAAGACTTACATTTTAAATTGTTATTCTCTTTGACTCGTTGTTGTTTTGCCTTTTTGCTCAACATCTAAAAACTCAGGAACAATCACCCATATCCCCTCTCGACTTGATTTTTAAACACCATCCAATGCTTAAATGTTTGTTACAGGACTATCGAGAAACCTTGCTACAGTAGAGCTCAGTACTTAATTAAATTATCTTTTTTGTCTTTCATCTATCTAATTAACAATTCAATTACCTGATCTTTGCTGCCAAGACATGTGGTAGATATCCCGACTCCAAACAAATACCCGCTGCGGACGTCTCCAATGTGACTAGAATTCCTGTGTATACTGACAGCCCACTGAGCGTTACTCATGACTGGATCAGCTGAGAATGTTGTGGAGTTGAAGCCCCATGTGATCAAAATACGACTCTGGACAGGACGGGCGCACGTCTGACCTTGGGTTTGAGCAGGGGAGGCAATGGAGCGGAAAGAAGGTGTCATGGCTTCAGCTAGACCCAATTTGTCTTCTGAAGGATACAAAACAAGTTTTGGGTGAAGAATTTTTATTTATTGTTTCCTTATATGCGTTTTGGTAAAGAATAAATTTGGTTGCAATAAAACAGTCAATGTCACGGTGGAAGGCAGACAAGATATAAATACAGAGACCAACATGAGGCTAGAGAAACAGTTGTATTATCTTAGCAACCATTTTTCTAGTAGTCTTTATACATAAAAATATCTTCTGAAGTCTGTCAGTGACCACTACTTGGGCGAAGGGAAGAACCAAAGTTTAAAACCATAAACATGTGTAAAGCAGAATAACCACTCATCTAATCAAAGTTGTCTTAGTGTCTTCAGTCAATCTTATAGCTGACCAATGAAACTAACTTAGCATCTCAAACATTTTTTCAGAGGAAAGCAATGACAAAATATCTCAAATGCTGTTGTCTAAAAAGTTGGGACTCTAATTCCTGTTTACCCGAAGCACGGTAACTATAAGTTTAAGATACATTGGACATTTCCCAAATATGTGTAAACTTACTAGTCATCTTTAAGTCTTTGTCAACGCATGGTAGGTTATATCAGCACATTTCCCAGCTCAGATCATATTATCATCATTTATAGTCATCAGTTGTTCCAATGAAAAAATGTAAAAGTGAAGGATTTTTAATTTTGACAAAAACAGACCCAAAAATTAGCCATTCAGAGCTATATCAGGCCATAATGAAGAGTTCAAAAAAAGACAAAATGAAGGATTTCCTTCAATTGAAGGACAATTGGAAACACTGAGTCATATTCCATATTTGAAGTCATATACCATATGTACTACGTGGGTTTGACTTTTTACAATGCAATTGCTCTATGCCAAGCGCAGCGATCTTGTGCCATCTCTGAAGAAAGGCATTTGGTCCTGAAGTCCTCACTTAGAGACTCACTCCACAACTTGGGACGACGACCCTTACCTAGGCAGCCCGGCACTTCCATTTTGTTGACTCTCTTTAGCCAGCTGCTCTCATTTTTTCTTGCCACGTGACCATACCCTTGGCTTTGAGACAGCCTTCGATCCAAGGAGGGGCAAAAGGTCTCTGAATTTCTTCCAACCACACTGCACTGGAGTGACAGAGCTTGCTTCAGCGCCACCACCAGCATCAATAATATCCCATAGATATTTAATCACAAGATTTTGTTTATCAAACAATCCATTAACATACCTGTAAGATTGGATACAACAGCAAGAGCGTGACTCTGGAAGTCTGAAATACTTGTTGACACAGCCATCTTGGTATTGGTGTAAGTCATTACGTCTGCCTCACACATGCTGGGGTAGGGGGTTCTAAGGAAAACAAATATAAGAATTAAGATATCTTTGAGAGATGTGTTACAAATATTTTACATGACTGTGCAAGGATTATTAAACAACATAATAACTCAAATTTCTGTTTAACTGGCAATATTTTGAAAACTAAAGAATTATTTCTACTGAACTTTACGCACATTGTGTACTAGCTCTTATACAGGAAATACAATTTTGATTTTGTCACATGACACCCTCAAACAACAACGGTAGATCGAGGCTAAAAAAATGAAAAAGATTAAATAGTTTTGCATGAAAAACGTTCCAATTGTGGGGATAAAACTTTTGCTTTTCAGACCACCAGATCTCCATCCTAGCACCTTAACCAATATGACATGTCAACCCCTAATAGTTTCAAAAATAACTCACTCTTTACAAAGAACAGAAACTTGTTCAAGTATTGGAGCCACTTCCTCTGCCCGCAGCAGCAGACAATTCCCTCTACTCAGAGATTCTTTGACTTCTTGTTCCTTTCTCTGCCTTGGACTTTGTTGACTTCCTGAGCAACATCCAGACAGCTTCTCTCTGGAACCTTCCAAACGCTCCATGCTGTCACCTCTAACCCGTGGTCTACGCATAATTTTTCTCTCACTGTTTTTCACCTCAGATGGTGAATTCTCTAAAGATCCTTTCTCTTTTGGTGACTCTGCTCTTGGCTTCCTAACCACTGACTTTTCCTCAGCTTCATCTCTAGTTTTGTCAAATATGGTCAGCAATGGGGGGGATGTGAAGAGATTCATGCATTCAGGATTAGATAACCTCTTATTACTCTCCTGACCAGGAACACTGGTAGACATGGGCCGTGCTGTTGGCAGAGAATACTCTCTAAAATGCACAGCTCTCCTAGAGGAATCACCAGGAGCACTGGCGTGTCGGTTCTTATCCTGCTCTGGTGTTTCACTTTTTCTTGGGTTTGCATTCTGGTCTTCATTGGCATTTACGCTATCCATTGACTTATCATTATCATTAGCCTGACGACGAGTATTCTTATCCGACTCATGAACCAGCTTAGGTCTTCTCGAGGCTCGTTCACCTGGAGAAACTGGGCTGGATGTCAGTTCAGAAACTATTCCAGAGTCAAAATTTCCATCACCAGAGGAAAAGCTGAGGTCTCCATGATGTGTCTCTATCATCAATGTATCAGAACTGTCCTGTTTCTTCACATCTCCAGCTACCAGGGAATCACAAGCTGAGCCGAGATCCTGACATTGGCTTTGTGCAGACTGAAGACTCTGACTTTCAGCTGAGAGCATCTTAGACTGTTGCAGAACGAGGTCATCTATTTCCTGAAGAGCTTGATGCCTGAGAGAGTCTAGTACAGACACTATGTCAGCCACAATGCAGGTGTATTGGCTGCAAACTTCAGATCTTGATATGTCTTGAAGGATCTGGACGAAGAGAACAGAGTGTTGATTATATACCATAGGTGTTACAACATATTTTTGACATTGTGATAAGTAAGGTCCTATCTCCCAAAATATTAAAACATATGGCAGTGATTAAAGTCACTAAGTTACAAAAGTGAAGCTCATCTCTTTCTTTCCGTCATGGTGACACACAAACAAATTTCAGGTACCTAATATTTACATGTCAAGTGAGGGCGTTTCTCAAGAACTTTTTAACTTGGACCTGCATTAGGATGCAAGTCAGAAAAACCTAATAATTTGACTACAAACACAACAAAGAGGCTGCTGTTTCTTTCAAAATTTCCCTTTTGAATGAATCAAATCAAAATCAAGACCAAGGGAAGTTACCCATACACAATACTGGACCTATGTTCGGTATTCAGTAGTATAGTTAATAGTTAGATTCTTTAACATTGTATGCATGACTTTAACTTAAATTTGACATCATTTTTCTTGCTAACATTACTGACTTAGTTGGTGAAACCTGGCTACCCAAAAAGTCAACAGGCCTGCGACAAATCCTTTAACTTGGGTTTGAGCTGTGGTCACCTAACTCCAAAAATGCAGACAAAAATCAAAATAATTGAAAAAAAAATTAACTTAAGGTTCTTGAGTTGTGTGGCAATCTGAGTTTCTTTCTCTTGTAAAGTGGAAGAGAAACTGCTGAGCTCATCTTTGGCATTCTTTAAAACATCCTGAAAAAGACACAAGAAATAAACCTTGTTATTAAGTTGTTTTTCTTACTAGATATGTGGAGTTTTTCTTTTAAAAAAAACATCTGAAGACCACCATTTTGTCTAGCCCTAAAATGTACATTTTTAAATTCCATTGAAACGTGGCTAAACTGTTATATTAAAAAAAATATGTCTAATCTTCTTCCAGGGCAATCTACCAACTTGATCTAATGGTCAACAATCAAGCAGACGGGAGTGACAAATGTTTTGAAAATTATCCTCTGATGGAGTCACTAAACCAGTGAACTGACTAAATCCAAAACTTGAACCCTAATAATAACCTATTTCCTCAAAGGGTTTTTATGTCATGTGCTGGTACTTTTTTGTGCAATGATCTTTAAGTCTTTGCGAGGCAGCTGGGAAACAGGATGGAAATACTTTCCTATGGTATTACCTTAAACGACTATTGGCAAAACAAGGGTTCAAATCCACTCTAAGGTGAGAGTCGAGTACACTCACCATTAGACCATCGCAGCCCCCTTTGCAAAAATTCATTTGTGTGTGAACCAGGAGAAATCAGTCGGATGTCGCTGGCAATGTTATTGAGATATCGCTGTTTTTAGTTAATAAACCAATATCTCATGGAAATTTAGTTAAGGTGTCTGTGGTATTTTTTAACCTTTTTTCTACATGTTCTGAAAATATGTTACATAAAAAACAGTTTTAAATGTGTTTATTTAGCAATTTTCTAAGTCACCTTTTATAGTAATTAACAGGTCTTATCTTCGATAATTGATCAAAACATGCCTTGTTTCCCAATCCTGTGTTGTTAGTTCTAATTAAAGAACCACTGACTATTTGGTATCAAAACAAACAGCAATGAAGTTGGTATTTGTTCATTGTAGTAAGACATTGATAAAAAACTGACTAAAAAGATTTATAAGCCAATAAAAACAGACCATAAAGATGCGTAAGCCAATGAACGACCCGTATCTGAATTTGTATTGGTCCAAACATGACAGATTTTACCCTACGCTCACTCACATAACTGACCTAGTTACGTTTGTGAAGGAAAGTGTGTAAGTTATAGGAATTTAGATGGTAAATAACTTTTACCCACAGAGGTGCCTATGGATTACATTCACATTTATTTCCCTCTGTCAAGATTAGATTCTATTAATTATTGGTGAGTAAATTAAGTTTAATTAATGATGTAAACATGACCAAAGCTATCCAAGCAATTGCTCCCTTTAAAGATGTTAAATAATAATTTTCACTTGTAACAATACAACGATGATTTTCTATGGGGTAATCTCATCTCTTTTATTTTTAAACAATGCATTGATGGGTATAGACTTATCTCAGATTTTGATCATGTTTGTGTTTAGAAAATGGTTGGTTTCCTCAAATAATTTTGTTTCATTGTATTGCATTGTAAACACTGTTTCAACACGAATCGTTCAAAAATAATTATATGTATAATCATGCTATTTTTTTAGCTATTTTGATTCTGCCTTAATTTTGTGATAAACATCTTAGATTGGAGAGCTTTGTTTCAATAATCATGAGAGACTTTATTGAAATCTGTCTAATAATAATATTATTTCTTTATTGGCTCTTGATGTGTATCCTTCTTCCTTATTTTTCTTATTTTTATAATTTGATTTTCCTTCAATATTTTCAAAAGATACTAACTTTTTTTTGTTTACAGCCATACTGCATTTTTAGGAACAAATCAATGTATAAACATCACAAAAAGTTTCACTTTACTGTACACTTGTCTACTTATTCTTATACGTTTGATTCAACATGAAGTGGCTATTTTCATCCTTATTTCATCTCATCTCATTGATTTGTTAGATTTACTCCACATATCCTGAAATGAGCCACTATTGTTACATGATTTATTTCAAAGAAGGTGTTTAGACGGGGGATTATCTCGGTGGTTATCATTAATTGGTAAGGAAAAAAAGGTGGGAAAATCATATAATAAGCGTGTTGCCTTCAGGCTACGACCTTTATGACCATGGTCTTGGGTTACAAACAAACAACCCGATAATGGATAGTGCATTTAAGGCAACAAAACCATTTTCCATTTGGTAACAATTTATTTCAAAGACTGGGGTTTATCTCTTTGTTCCTCGTTTGTTTACCGTCTTGATCATTGAGTGGAGGGACAAGGTGTGAACATCGTATAAGAGTGTTGACTTCAGGATAAGACTTTATAACCATGAGTTACGACAAACACACGGACAGCTGGGATAGACCAGCCTTTTGGAGGGTTGGATTACAGGTGAGGGCCGGTGGCCTGATATCAGTGGTTCGCCACCCACTGATAAAGGTAGTCGCCGTTCATAGGATCTGCC
>JAUUEB010226062.1:0-13566 GCA_032362205.1 Clione limacina | reverse complement strand
ATGCACATGTACACACACCCAATCATACACACATGCACATGTACACACACCCAATCATACACACATGCACATGTACATACATTCACAGTCATACACATGCCCATATCACTTATATTAATATACAATTCCAGACAAAATATGGAAATCTTAGACTCTTAAAATATAATATTTCATGCTTTTAGATGCATTTCCTGTGATATTTATGTATGTAGTGACTTTCATGTATGTATATTGTTGAATATCTACATGTTCAAATGGTAATGTTATATCCTGGTATGAAAGAAGAAGCTTTATTGATCATTGATGTAAATATGTGAAATGTCATTCTCGTGAATTAAAAAAAGGGATCTTTTAGAAGTTTATTTTCCTGGCAGAGCCCTCAGGTTATCAACCGACACTTCGAGTTAAAGAAACCTATGCCCTCTTATAAGTCATACGGTGAGAGATACTTCTCTTTTACTGATCCTCACGTATGTAATCAATTGCCTCTTTCAATTAGAAGCACCTAGAGCATTGTTATTTTCAAAAAGAAGCTCAAACACTATTTTTTCACTCAGGTTCATGATATTTAGCATCATAATTCATGACTTGTTATTTGTTACTTATGATTTGTTTTCTTTCATATTTACTATTTGAGTTGGAATTATTGATATATTTGTATGACTGAATATCTTCTTGTACATCATTGTTTCATGAGTGACTGTTGAAATATTGTCATATTATGTTATTCACTATGTATGGTTTAAAAAAAATGGAAATGCGCATTATAAATGAAGTATATTATTATAAGCTTGCATGAAAAGTTTTTTTTTATTGTAAGTCACAAAGCAGCCAATAATGAATGAATAAACGTGTCTAAGGATATTATCTAGGCTGTTGGCACATAATAAGGCTATCTTTTCATGCACAATTTCTCCAAACAGGGTTTACGTGTGTTTCATATAGAGGCAAATGTTTTGATTGTTCGAAATTGGTACATGGATATATTTTGTTTACAAAGTGGCAAATTGTTAAATGTCAGCAAAGCGCAAAACAAACAAAATTGCGATATCCTCAAATTATAAAATTAAAACCGAATTATTTATATGACCAAAAATACGTATGCAACTTATCAGGTCAACTCTTCATGTAGCACATTTTCTTTTAATTACCACTTTCTTTAGCTAGCATGCATATACCTAGATATGCTAAGCGCCGAATTTACAGTCCATATTTGTGACGAAAAAGTGATCCAAAATGTCCAAAACTAGACTTCCAACATCTTTGTATGTAAGCAATGTTAAAGAATATACTATCTTAATGGATAAATTGCTTGGTATCCTATTTTGTAGATACTTTCTAATTAACTCAAGAATGAAATGTGATACAGTCATTATTGAAACTATAAGCCACGTCTTGTGGTTTTTAATGACATACCCTGACATAAAGCGAGCATTGTAAAAATATAATGAAATACGATATGGTAAATAATAAAGCATCGTGTAACATCATCTCATATGTGTAAAAACAATTCTTAATATAAATCATCTTCTTCCAAACTACGTCATCACAAGCATTTAGAAACAATAGACGACATCTGTAAATATATATACTTATAAATTGGTTAATCTTATTTCTAAAATAAAACCTGTATCTTGTGTCCGCTCGAAAACGGTAAATGTTATTAGGTCGTCTAGTCTGGCGCGTTGTTTAATGAAATGGTATATATATATATATATTTTAAATACAAACAAAGTGTATTTTGCAAGTTGTAATTGAGTTAAATATAACTGTAGAATTACCGTTATAAAGCATAGAATAGAATAGAATAGAATAGAATAGAATAGAATAGAATAGAATAGAATAGAATAGAATAGAATAGATCAGAATAGAATAAAATAGAATAGAATAGAATAGAATAGAATAGAATAGAAAAGAATAGAATAGAATAGAATAAAATAGAATAGGATAGGATAGAATAGAATAGAAAAGAAAAGAATGAAATAGAAAATCATATAATACAAAAAATACAATACTTTAATGCATTTTTATTAAAAAGGCATATCTACGTACATTTTCATATGATACATTTTATACATTCATAAAACAAACACATTCATCCAGCTCTGTCCATCATGAAATATGTTCAACGATCCTTACAGGACATGATCGTTGTTCATCAAGAACACAAATGCACAAGTAAATCAGTGGATGGGTGAGATCTTGAGATAATAAATGCCCGTCTTCACCTTAACTCACTGCTTCAATTTTTATCTGTCTAGACAAGTCAATGGTTTAATTAAAATCTGACTTTTAGCATCGCCTAGGATCACTGGCCACCAAGCAGCTTACTTCCTTTCCATTTAAAACAAAATTATCCATGATTGATTTTCCAGTTCAGATTTGTAATAATAGATAATGAATGACCTAAACCTGGATTGTTTTTAAATCATATAATACGTATTTCGAAAAGGGAAATCTTTCAAAAGGTACATGGAAATTTCGCGTTGAAGAGATGAATATATCGACGATGATTAAAAACATTGTTTATTTATATTTCTTTTTTATCATGCTAACGTATTGATTAAAAACATGTTATTTCTCATAAGACATTGAAATATTTATTATTACCTGTGTATTTCATCCAAGTGTCTTTCACTTCAAGATATCTATATTTTACCCAAAATTAATGAGAGGCATTTGAACCATTGTGGGTGGCTTTTTGTTATGTCGACAAAATAAAAGAAAACACATTTTGTAGAGATCCCGAGGTAATCTTGACACAAGTTAACTTTTCATTGATTTTATATGTAAAGAAATAATTGAGTATCTCCTTTAAAAACGACATTTTATTCATAAAAAACAATCTAATAAGTACACAAAATGCCATCCTTATCCATAAAAGTCGAAAGTTTGTCTTGATTGTCTATAACAAGAAGGCTCAAATGTCTGAATCATAAAAGTAGCACTAACTTCCAAAACTGACGTCAAAAACATGTCCACTAAAAACAGTTATTTCCATTGCAATATAACTATGACAAGTAAATGTTCGTAACATTAACTTTAAGCCAGAAGTAAGTTTGCATGATAACATTTTCACGGTTTTTAAAACGCAAAACAGTATACAGAACTAGAGTTTGCGATAAGCAGCTCATTATGGAGCAATTGTTTTCGTTATTTGATCTAGACTTCTTAGAAATTATAAAAGTTTAATTTTGTTAAGAGAGTATGCTAAGCTTTCGCTATTTTCAGGTGATAACGTTATTTCTTGTTTGGGAAAAGGGGTTGGGTAATTGAAAACGACATTCAGCTTGAAACGTCATATATGCTTAGTAGTTCATGCGATGGTATGAGCTTTACATGACTGTTTTTTGTATGTAAAGGTAATTTTTCTAAACTCTAAAATCAAATTAAACACTTAACACCTCAGTTTGCAAAGTTTGTACTTTGTTTATGAGACTAACCACTTAACTCTGGATATAGTTTAGATATAGTCCTTTAAAGTAAAACAAAGTCGTACTGATAAACATTATATTGTGTTTATTTTCACTTTATTTATGGCAAACTGATTATTTCTCTTTATCTTAAATTCGATTTCAAACACGCTTTTCAGTTAATTCCGGCAATATAATGTTTTATAATTTGTCTATATCATTTTGACGTTGTTCTAATTCACGCTGCACACACAAGTTTTGAAGAAATGAAATATTTTCTCGAATGGAATTCCAAATATTTTAGACGAAAGCAGGTGTGTAAGAAGGTGAGATAGAGACAGTTGACGATAAAATAGACATTAATTGTTTACACAAGATGCAGTTTAGCTCTCTAGTCTAATGACACTCCTTACGCACATGCTTCAACAATAACATTGGGAGTATAAACATAGATTGTTTTTTACGTTACAGCTTCTATCTTCTCTGTTTAATGTCAGTCTTATCTCTTTCTATTCCTGTTGCTTTATACATAAATTCACGCGAAAGTGTTATAGCAAGACTGGGAATTGTAATAACAAATAATGTCTTATTAAAGCGGAAAGAGAATCATTTAAATCTGGTTACTCATACAAAATAGCGACGAAATGCTTGCACACGTTCATATTAGATTGGCTAAAGGTGGAATGTATTTTTAAATCTTTTTGTGTGACATGTATGAATCAATGGTGATTACTTCAGGGCCACTTATACTTTACATAAATAACAAATTTTGGTTATTAAGGCAGGCTAAAGAAAAGGATTGGGAATTAAGTGTAAACATGTTTGGGTCGTGAATTATTGAGACCTATTAAAATGTATCGGTGTTACAGACGTTGTCTGGTTGGTTAAAACTAAAATCATATCAACTTATGTTTTCACTTATGTTATTGTTTTCACTTTTAAAGAGATCCATATCATTGTAAGAAGGTGGTATTTAAACAAAACCTTGATTAAAGCAAGATATGTTTTTGAAAGAGATTCTTAGGAGAGACCGATTCATCAGGGCTCTTAATGAGGCAATACGATTTGTAATTCTGTTAATGCAAATAATGGAAATCCCTCTTATTGTGTGTGTCTTGTCATGTCTGTAAAATTCAAAAGTCGTCTAGAAGAAAAATCTGAGTCTTGCTGCTTTTGTAAACATGTGTCAGTGCCTATTGTGACATGTGGGTGTTACCAGAAAGAGCAATCTTCTTTCTTGATCAAGATTTCTAGGAAATTTGCAAAACAGATATTTTTGGTGACTATATTATTAGTCAAGGGGGGGATTTAGCGTATTTTTTTGTTTTATAATTGACTAAATAATTACTTTTAGGTGATAAATGAGGGAGGGGGTCCAACTGTCTCACTTTTGGTGCTTAACATTAAGTTACGACCATTATATTTTTTGACCTTATCGTTGGTGAGAATTAGTCTTGATGACGTCACATTCAAGCTTGACCTCATAACTCAAGTACTAATGGTCGTACCGTAAAACAAATACATATTTGTAATCGTCCCGGCGACAAATTCATTCTGAGCATATTGGTCAGCCCTACTGGTCAATTCATGCAGGTTGAATTTTTGGCAAAGGACAAATTGTGTATCTATATACCCTAAGGATCATTCAAATTCAAGCCCAGTTGAGTCCTTGGGGTGCTTAGAAACCTCTGATTCCTCCCCTTGTAAAAGTTTCTTTGTTTATATGTTATTTCCCAATGTGATATTTCAACATGTTATGAAGTTTTTGTAATCAATTTCATTGTCCAATGAATGATTATTGCCTGACTTATTTAGCACACCTTGATCGATATAATGAGTAATTTTCTTGAGGATGATTTTAACTAAGATACGTATAACACTATGAACCCTTTGGTCACATGTCTTTTATATATAACCCGTTGGTCTTTTGTCATGAACGACCGCACTCAATGCTGTTTTTAGTATGACTTTGAGATCTACTTTGTTAATTGTTAACCTTGAAGAACCGGCGAGAATATTTGGCGGACTATCTGCCGAGAAAATTCAAATGTTATAATTATGATTGTCATAATACTATGCGCTGATTACATAGCAGCAAGTATTGATTGCGTGAGATATGTACTAGTTTAGGACCTTTCACGCTTGCATTAATCACCATCATACTTTACTTGAACGAATGCAACAATTTCATATTCATTTTTATATTGGGATATTTGCGTGATACGCTTTTGTTAAAAAGTACATTAATATGATAAATGATTGGAATATGCATGCTTATTTGATATGTTACCTACCATTAACTTCTTCAATGTTTTGAAAATGTATATGATTGCCATTTTTGATCCGAATATTTTTCAAATTGTTTGCTTTTATCCTCCTATGTACATTGTTGTACTTGAGCGAATAAAAACTTGAAACTTGAAACTTGAAGACGCATTTGATCAAATTATATGGACACAGTAGTTTTCTTAAAAAGGTTCATTGGGGAGGTGTTTTAATATTTGACAGAATTAAATATTTGCTTATTGTTCTTTTAAACTTGTTGTTCGATTAATTCAAATTTCCTTCTAAGTCCAAAATTGTGTTGTTGTTAAATTTTCTTTGGTGGTCATCAAAGTTGGTTCACCTTGTATGTGTACAGATTAAATTAGTATAAGCTTTCATTTTTTGTATGTTTCTTCAGTGTGTTGGAGTCACTTGGTTTTTGGGCAACGATATGATCTACTACTGCCTGGCGCCTCTAGTCCTGGTGCCGCTGGTATATAGGTACGTGTCGGCTATATCAAACTTAATTATAGTTTGAGTAATTTGATAAATATTACAGGGCGTCGATAAAGAATCGTTATAACGCCGGAACCATTCTAGATAGAAACCTCTGGTTTTCGACAGTTGATGAGAAATATATTTTAAAAGATTTTGAGACCATTATCAAGTTGATGTGATCAGTGGTCATTTTGCAATGAACTATAAAGTGAAAAGCGGGAATTTCCAGAATTTCACAACGACGCAATCTTTTCTGCTTAATAAAATTATTGTACATACTTTAAAACAGCATAACTAGCTTAATACCTTATTGATTTTTATGAAATTTTGCAGATACGTTTCCATGATGATTCTTAGCTTATTATGTGAACGTAATTGAAAAATAATTCTTGCAAAGGGTAATAAC
This sequence comes from Clione limacina, assembly GCA_032362205.1. NCBI lineage: Eukaryota > Metazoa > Mollusca > Gastropoda > Pteropoda > Clionidae > Clione > Clione limacina. The sequence goes on along the minus strand of JAUUEB010226062.1, from coordinate 6,984 downwards.
TCACAGAAGCCAACTTTGCTGCTCAGAAAAGTTCCCATGCATAGCTTAAAATGGCATAAATGGCTAAAAACGTTATAAATTCTTATGAAATTTTGCAGATGATTTATTATGAGTAATTTGAATTTAAGTTTTGTTTTAAAATTAAGTAATATTGCTTACACAAGGAAATAACTCACAAAAGCAATCTTCACTGCGCAAAAATGTCCCTGTACATTATTTACTTTTGAGCAGCTAAGATGGCTTTATTGAGTTATTTCCCTTTGTGAGAAATATTGTTCAATTCTTAAACAAAACTTAAACTCAAAATACTCATAAAAACTCATCTGCAAATTTCATATAAATTTATAACATTAACAGTAAAATTGGTACCTGTGAGTTACTGCCCTTTGAAAGTAAAATTTTTCAATAAAATTCACATAATAAGCTAACAATAACCATGAAAACAAATCTGCAATATTTCATGAAAATCAAAAAGGTATTAAGTCAGTTATGCTGGTTTAAAGTATGCACAATCATTTTCTTAAGCAGAAAAGATGGCGACGATGTGAAATTCTAGAAATTCCCGCTTTCTACTTTATAGTTCACTGCAGGATGACCACTGGTCACATGGACTTGATAATGGTACCACCAAAATTTTGAATATATTTCTGATCAACTGTCGAGAACCAGAGGGTTCTATTTAGAAGGTTTCGGGAGTTATAACGATTCTTTATCGACGCATAATAATAAAAAAAACTGTATAACTAAAAATGATAAAGTAAATAACTGAACTATTACATTAAGAACAAATGGAATAGCGTAAACTTAATAACTGAAAATTCATGTTGAATGTGTTGATACAATAATGAAATATACATGAATTAGGATCTCGTTCAAGCTTTTATAAATATTCATAAGAATGAAACTAGGATTATCTTTGTTAACCATATTGGGCAGACGTTGAAGTAAAATGATATAATTTGTATACAAAAATGAGAAAACGTATGTGTAACATGACTAAATGTTCTGCTTAAGTAAGATGATTTTATTTCACATTTTCATTTTTTTACCATCATCATATTTTCAAATCTTTGTCGACAGAAAAAACATACTTGGCTTCCTAATGGCCTTTGTGCTGATAGCCATACACCTTGCATCCAATATCTATCTTATTGACAAGTACAATTTTGACCAGCTGAGGTAGGTCTACGGTAGACTTCAATACTGAACAATGTTATCTCGTCAATTTTGATCCTATGTTTATATGCGTGGATGACCACCCAGCAGTATAAATGGGTACCCGACTATAGGCAGTGGATGTCTATGTAAGATTACCAAAGTAAATCGCTTAACCGACTGATCCATGGTGTATTCTAAATGTTTACAAGTGTGTAAGTGTCTTCGTTGGGATTGTCGGGGTGATAATATCATGTAAAGCGCATTTAGCATTCCTGTAAGGCATGGAAATGCGCTATATAAATACCATTCATTATTACGTATTTAATCAATTTTATTGTCTTATAAGTGGCACGCATACTTCCTGTAATAATTAACGCGCTTGCGAGTTAATTATTTTATGAAGTATAAGTGCCACTTGTAAGATAGTGAGATTTATTAAATTCTTGATTATACCCCATAAACGAATTTCCATCGCGATTAGAAGAAGAACAACAACAAAGAATAATATGCAAGTCCATTCGACAAAGGTTGCCTGTTCATTGTCAACTCTACTTTCTTAGATATTCATATAACGTGCTTTCCGGTGCAGGAAATTGGCGTGATTTGGTTTTATTTTTGATGGTCGCGTCCAAGAGTGTAATGGAAGATTAGATACGTAAATTGTGCGATTTTCTTCAGGAGCTCGCTGGCGCCTTGGTAAAAGCGTCGGGTTAATAACTAAAATTGCCGGGTTTCGAGTCTCTGTAGCGGCAAATGTTCCTAAATTGCCTAAAAATTCAGGATTCTATTCTCGGAAAATTATTAAGGTATTTTCCCAAAAGCAGGAAATTGATTGACGATAGTTTCCGCTTTCCTTGTCGTAGCAGTGGACGATTAAAGGCAATAATACACGCGCAAAGCATCATAGTCCCCGTGAATTATGACAATATAACTGCACGATTAATCATATTGAATTATATAGAGAAATACAATCTAGGGTTGTAATAATATTATTTAATGCGTTGAGACTGTAAGAGTGACAGTGTTTCGGTGGGACGTTTGCATTTTTGAGTTTTGCCAAGACCGATGCCTTATTCACTCATCCACTGTACCCATCAATCGATTGTATAATAAAAAATATCGAACAGAGAAGATATTACATTTCGATATCAATGAGAAAGTTGAACATTTGAAATCAAAGAAAAATATATATCCATGTTTTAGAATTTAATAATTTGTTTGATTAAATAAGTCAAGTTTAAAACTTGTTGTTTAGTTCATTATACTTTTTTTTAATTATCGGACAGAAATAATAATGGAGCTGGAGGTTACAGTGACTTGTTGTACTTCAAGCCGTGGACCAGGTCAGCTCCATTTGGAATTGGTCTCATTTTTGGTTGGATTATGTGGAAAAATAATGGACAAATCAAAATGAACAAAGTGAGTTATCCATCATGCAGCCAATATAGCATATATCAATTTAGAAAGTACTACTTGCTAACCCAACCTGGATTATTCACAACCGAAATATTACAAACAAAATATTTATTCCCCGAAGTTTTTTTGTCCCATGAGGGCACTTTTTTACAATGATTTTATAGGTCATTACCTGTCGCCGCAGGGCAGCGCCAAATGGGAAATAGGGTGACAAATACTTTCCCAGGGTATTACCGAAAATGACTTGAGGCGACGCGAGGGCTCGAACCAACTACCTCTCAGGTGAGAGTCGAATACGCTCACCACTAGACCATCGCGGCCACCGATATTCGCACCCAGGATTTCCCATACGATTTTTCAGAACTTGAATTTCTAACCTGAATTTTCCATGTATTGTTTCAAAACTGATATATGGACATGAGGGGGAATGTTGTCTCCATAGCAACTTCTCCATCTGACTTGCAAGAAGGCCGGGTTCGAATCCATCCGAAACTTTCCACTGGCTCAGGCCTTAGTTATAAAGTGTATGTAGGAGTGTCTTTCTCATAACCTTAATGTGTTGCGATTGGCATAAAACACTTACAAACAGCCAGAAAATATTATTAAGAAATGACTATAATTGTCAATATTGGAGAAATGAGAGTGCTTTGATTATGTCAGATAGTAAACCATATAGTAAAAACCAGAGGCAAAGAATACCATAAGCAAGGTAAGCGCCTGAATGTTCGTTATTTTTGGGATAAAAACATCATCAACTGAAAGTTTATCCAGAAACCGACACCTATTATTAATACTTGTTCGTTTTTAGGTCTAACAACTAACACCTGATACTAACACCATTCTTAGAATAAGAGAATTAACAACAGCATACCCTCAAACATCACGTTCCTTTGTTGGACGTCTGCCTGTCCCATCGCACGACTTGAACATAAGCAATCTGCTTAGGTTTACAGGAAAATCCTCTTGTTTTATAAATAATACAAAGGTTTAGCTTCTATGTGGGGAAGAAACTTCTAGAGACCCAGATACGCGATCACCCTACTTCGCTTACATTCTATGGAGCATTTGGATTGGTCGAAAAAGCCATTTCCTCCACAAACCACAGTCCCGTCAGCATGGTAACAAGGGATTCGGTGCTGGGCTTTCCCGCTTAACTCGCCGTTACTAGAAATTGTTAATTTATTTTCCTCCGCTTAGTCATATGCTTAAATTCAGCGAGTAATCCACGTTCTACTACTTCCTTAAACATTTTTGAATGCTCGAATTTTGAGTCACTTCTCGCCTCTGCCGACAAGAGCCGTTCATCTGTCCAAATTTTTAGGATATTCTTGACTTTTGATAAATCACATAACTGTACACCATATCGTACCAGTCAACACTGTTCTATACAGTGACTTTATACTTCTTTCAGCCACAGACATTTGGTAATAATTTTGACTTTAAAAAAATATGTTTTAAGAGTGGCCATATTATACACATCTACATAATAAACTTGAAAATCTTTTTCGGCTGGCTGTATTTGTATGGGATAACAGCCAGAGTTTTGACTCAATTGACCTGCAACTTTAGCAATGTGCTTGTAGATATATCCATAATTTGCAGTTAGTGCTCCTATCTTATAATATATTTGAGCTTATAAACTTCACTGTTCACTGAATTGTTAAATTGAGTTGAACTGACATTGAATGTTTAAGCCAGATAAAAAAAACAATATATTCTCATCAATTTTTTCTGAGAAACCAAATGAAGCATGCGTTTTTTTTCTTTTGTACTCTTTCAAAAACACCCTGTTTTGTCTACATTCATATTTTTCATTGTTCAATTTCAAAAACGCAAAAAAGAGTTGCATAATCAATTATTTCAATTTGCGCACTCATGTACACCTTCTTTATTCAAAGACAGGCCCTTCGGAGAATTTTTTGAAAAGAATTGTCGTAAAACACCCCCCTCAACCTGTGTTGAAGTGTGAAAATTGAAAATAAAAACATGCGGCGACAATTTCATGATTCGGGCGGTGATGAGAATCTATTATTTTTATCTAGCGGTGTGGATAATTATAGTAAACGGAATGAAGGGTATCGGTTTTTCTACTCAAAGTTGATGCATACAAAAAACAATTCTGTTCAAAAGGAAATGCCGTTTTTTATTAGTGTGAATGAAACTTCTTTTGCAAATATGAAATTAAATTGCTTTATGAAATATTGTTAAATTTAAAAAAAAAAAGCTAATTGTACTAACAAATGTAAAAGATTCAAATCATATTTATAAGGTAGATATACCTCTAGCAATTTCTATGATCTTTCCTCCCATGCATCGAACCGTCTGCTTAATCGTCCGTCCGTAACATTGTTAAGAAAACAGTTCTCTTTTTTACCACATTATAACGTCACCGGCATGTCACAGTCACTTAAGTCTATTATTGAGGTTATGAGATAATTTAGTTTAAGTGCATCTTCTTTAGATGCACACTCGCCTAACTCTTGTATGAAATCAATGAAACAAATTCTTAAAAAATGACTTGAGCGTTTGTGGAATCATATTTTGCTGTCTATCTTTATCGACATGACGTAGCTACTTAGGTTGCCAGGAGCGTCTAAATGACCTCATCACGCTTGGCGCTCTAATTAAAAAAAAATCGACTTAGGCGATTGTGGAATGACGGTGACGATAAGTCTATTCTGTCTTATAGCTCCCTGATTAAGGCGTCCACAATAGGAGCGAGATGATCAAATCCTGGCTAGGTCCTACCTATTACTTTTAACAGTGGTTTATTTAGCAATATGATTTTCTTATAATTGAATATCGAACGCTAATTATTCATTATACAGTTAACCAAATGCACGTGACACAAAAAGTATAACTCAAATAAGAATATTCATTTGCAAACACAAAATAGTTTGAAATAAAACACAATATCAATTTTGGCATAATATCTAAATCATATGAAATGATATATTGTTTATCTTAAATCAAGGTGACTCTTTTATATATATTTTTTTATTCTCATTACAATTTTACTAAATAAAATACCTTTGAGGATTAATAACCTTTATTTAACGCACTTTATTTATCCAACGTAGTATTCACTTATTTGACAAAGGACACACTGAAACATGAATAGTGCCAAATTACAACCCCAAGTTACCGACAGTATATCCTGGCACGTACAGTTCGTAACATAAAGTAAGTTTGTATAGAGTCTAAGTTACCGTATCAAGCTTTGATTCAACTACCATTCAATTTCCCCTAGTGTCACTGATTCAAATGTAGCACTAATCTCTACAACTAGTTAAGGTTTCTGATAAAGCAATCGACAACTGTGATAGAACGACGATAATGTTTGTCACATTTCCAAGACACTATCTTATATTATAATTACGTACACGTTGTTCAATGCTGGTTGGTAAAAAGAAGCCTTGAATTGTTTGGATAATTTTAAACTAATTTTTGGAACGTGCCCCAGCAAAAAGCACGACTTCAAACAATCCTATACTTATTGTATTAGGTCTCTAAATAGCTAACCTAGTGCCCTTTAGGTGATCTGTAGTTTTCATTTAGGTTGTTTGTAATGATTATTCTTAAACGTCATTTTTAGAGATAGAATAATTGCCAATTAAAAAAATGTGTACTCGTAGAGAGGACAATCACGAACATAAATCAAAAGTAACAAAGAACATATACCAACTAACTCAAGGTCAATAACTCTGTATACATATATTTTTTTTAATTGCGAAACATATCCCTAGAAGAACCTGTGTGCAATATTTCTAGGTCTTACTCCTAAAGATGCGTTCACTGCGTAAAGAACGTACCTGCATATAATAAAAGAGACATAACTCTATTAAAATGTTTTTTGTTTCAAAAAATTAAATAACAGCTTTAAGTAAAACACGAATTAAGCCTCTGTGCAAAATTTCATATTTCTATCTTTGACGATGGGACGACAGCCTCTTCGAAAAAGATTTACAAAGACATATAGGAAAATGCTCAAAGGGGTTTTCACTCTGTTTTTAAAATGATTATTCAAAAATTGTGAAAGCTGATTTTAGATAGTCACTAGAAGAACCTCTTTGCAAGATTTCAGATTCTTAACTCTGAAGATATGACCACAGCGTGTTCTTGCCAAATTAACAAAGAACATATAGCAAAAAAACACAATAAGGGCCAATTTTCATAAATATTTCTGGATTAAAGTAGCAAACATTTTATACTTGGTCCATAAAAGTATAAACCTTCCAAAAATGAAAGAGATCCGAGACGAATATTATTAACGAGATTGTCAACTTCCTTTGGCATTCGAGGCGTTGCACTAGAGTGGTTCAGATCATATCTAACTGACAGAAAATTTACAATAACATTAAACAATGTTACATCAAAGCAATACACTCTTAAACATGGAGTGCCCCAGGG
>JAUUEB010225951.1:0-13566 GCA_032362205.1 Clione limacina | reverse complement strand
TGAAACCAGGAAATTGAGCCGACGTTCATTGGATTTACATAGTAAAATACTCTTTTTATAATTACTTGATTCTAACCGATAGTGTGATCGAGAAAATCGTCAGATATTGACACTGAAATTTATCGTGCGATCTAACGTCTGTCGGCGGCTTGTTTGATCTTTTCTTACCCGGTGGTTCTGAACTGGACTTCGATTTTGTTTTAAATTGTCGGATCATTGAATAGTATAAATTGTTTGTGATTAGCAGCTTCAAAATAGTGTTGAGTTAAAAAATGATTAAAATCCGTTCAGAACTTAAAAAGTTAGAAATTTAAAATTGAATTACGAAATGTTGCAACAAAAAAAGTGCTTACTTTCTTCGTTTCATTCACAGGCGTTGTTTTGTTGACTTATTTTTCTTCATAGAAATTTATTGTTGTTGATGTAAGCTTTTAGATTATTTTAGCTATAAACGTTGTCTATTCCCCACGCTTATATTCTTCTACAGATTTATATAACATTAGATATTATCTACTTCCGTATTTCTACCGTACTAACTATCTGCCATCTTTCCGTCTTCTAGCCACCGAATTTAAATAGGTTTATTTAGAAACATATACGCATCTCGATTTAGAATAGCTCGCAATTCTTCAAGAAGATTTGTGTGAGTGTAAACATGTCTTTTTAATAACAAATCCTTGGTCCATATTTTCCTTCTTTTTAGTCTTTTTCCTTTTAACCAGAACCGATAAAGCTACCTCAATAGGTAATCGTCACTCGCCATTTTGAAAAGGTTCGTAACACGTCTGACACGGTCAAGTCTGAAGCAAATCAAATACACATTTGAATGTGTGATCGAGAACATAGATCGCCAACTGTTGGACCACAGTCTGAAACGATATGCCTAAAACGATCGTTGGACGACTGATCCTGATGTGTAATACCCCCTTATTCTTTTAAGACCAACAGCTAGAAAACTAAACATTAACACCGATACCTTATTCAACCGCTATCCATAAATACTTCTTCCTTCGAATGAATTTCATTTTTTGTCTTGATAATACAAATAATCCGAAAGACTTCAACCTTCTTTTCTAGAAAGGGCTTGGTACTTTGTATATAAAGCACATTTTTCTTAAAGATAAAGGTCAGCCATATTGAATTGAAATGTCAATTACCTATTGTTATCGTCAGCAAATTCATACTTTGTATTTATTCATCATGCTTATAATTATTTTTATTTTTACTGTACCTGTCCAATGCTTCAATTGTCAAGATGTAAGCTCTGATCATAGTAAAAATGAAACAAATGTCGACGACCGCCAACTTTGGGACGAGGAAACACTTGAAGACAACCCTGATTATGACCAAGACGGGAATGACACACAGAATTCAGAGCCAATTGAGGTAGATTTAAATTCAATCACAGATGACTTGGAAATAGGATCGAATTTAACCTCAGACACAATTGAAGACGGATCTACTTCAATCCCCGACGGCCTTGAAGTTGTATCTGCCGCAACCCTGGTTACCCTCGAAGTCGAATATATACCAACCTCCGACTCCCCTGAGGCAGTATATAATTCAACCTCAGACGACGCCCCCGAAGTAGGATCGAATTCAACCATTGATGACGTTAGAGCAATGGCTAACAAAACCATCGGAAATGAATACAACAATTTGCAAAATGGCTCAGTAAAAGGTAAGTTACAGAACTTCATTTCAAATCTGAAAAATTATTTCACCTTTTGACCCTTAAGTCTGATATTTAAAAAAACGCCTACAGATTAGAAAACATGATCCTTTGTAGTTCGTAATTGAAATAAGTATAGCAGTTTGAAAAGTCGAATTGCGGCCAGCATTTCACCAGAAAAGCGAAACGCGGTACGGACGAGTTAATTTTGAAGGCGGTCACAATCGAGTTAACGCGATCAATGTTAAGGACTGGCGATGTCTTCTCGCCAAAGTATCACGATTCTTAAGAATGTATTTCTAAGAATCGAAGGTATCGATTCTTTTTTAGATACTCAGTAATGCAATTAATAAACAAAATCTAGATACTCAAGACTTCACGGAGGCGTTCAAGAACTGTCTAATACCCAATACTGAAAGCGAAATATCACCATGTTTGTCTTCGATACTTAGCAGTCTAAAATCAAGAGTACGTTCAACATTTAGTAATACTCGCTAATCCAAGTGAATTAATTTCGTCGATTCTCAATACCTAGATTGTGAGAATCGCAACCTTGCCAGATAGATTCTTCATGGGAAGGGTGTGAGAATTGATGTTGATGACCTCAATTCTTGGAGCCAGTCTATTTTAAGTCAACATAGCTTGTTCGGGTTGGCGGGTTGTGTCCTATACTTGTTATGTCATTTACGAATGGTAAGATGTGTGACGGATGTTGTTGAATCGTGTTGTTGCATTGTTTTTATTTCGATCGGGAATATAACAATTGCAGACTAAATGGAGTATCTAGGATGATAAGTGACGAATGTAAGTTATTCAAAGCATTATTAAAATATAGATAGTGCATATTTTAAGAATTTGTTGTTATGTCGGGTTCTAAAGTGAATTTGATTTATGACTGTATTCTGAAATAATGATTGATTCTGTTTAGATGCTTAGTTTTTAGGAGAGCTTATTAGTTATGTCGATTGGAGTTTGAAGTCTTTTTGCGAGCTTCTCTGTGTTTAAGTAGATTATGAGTAGTTTGTAGAAATGTTTTTCATTCACAATTAGCAGATCATGTGAGAATCTAGAATCGAAAAGTTCTCGGTCGAGAATCGATGGTATACGTTTCGAAAGTATCGATACTTAGAATCGATTTTGCCCACCTTAGTCAATGTGGAATCCAGCGAAGTCTACGCTGTTTAACCCCGTAGCAAAGCAATTATTGTGAAAGTACTGCAGTCGTTTTTAATGTCACATGTAGGTTTTGCATTTGTTTGATTGCGAATATTTAATGTTGACAGCGGATGTTTTGTTTTTTTTCTTTCGATTTTTACTAGAATGTTTGTTTCAATAAAAACTAGTACTGTTGTCCTCAGTCCGTAGAGCTTGTACGAGAACTCTTAGAGAACTTAGGTCCCTCAACTGGATATAGTTCACACCGCAGCCCTCTTAATAATGATTTGCCCAAAACGTTTTAAGTTACAATGTTATATTGCAAAGGAATACAATGTTATGAACCCTGATTGTAGCGTTGCGTTTTTAATTCTCCTCTTTGTATACTTAATCGTTGTAAATGTATATTATGTATTTTAATAGTTCAAGCAGACTACGCATATATGAGAAACCATTTGTGCGCAATGCCCGAGTGGTTAAGACATCTATCATTATAAATCCGTACTAGTAGTAGGTAGGTTTGTTCGTCTTGAGAATTTTTTACTTATAATTGAGAGGCTTCTCAGCTTCAAAAAATTCCATAATAATTTTATAAGATCTCTAAAAAGCTAAGCAGGTACCTTTTGGGGTATCTTGGGTTTTCAATTGTGCTGCTTTTTAGTACCGGGTGTGTTAAACTTTTGAAATAATAATTGTTGTGGACAAATTTAGTTTTTTCATTGCCACTTATATTATAAAATTATTATAAAATTGCAAGGAGAGGCAGCTTAACGACCAAATCGACGAATTAAAATTCTAGTTTCTTTTAGAAATCCATTCATTTTGGGCAAGAAATTGGAATGCTCTGGAACTTGTTGAAAATTGATATCGCAGATTTTGGTAGCTGTATTGAATATGCAACAAAAATCATTATAAATGCATTCGTACTCAGGATTATAACATGTTACTTTTATTGTAGAAAATAGCAACAAACCATAACGAAGAAATAATTCACGTGCTAAATTGAGCGTGGGTTCGTTTAATGAAGTCTTTGATTTCAAAATCCATGGAATTCATTACTCGTTTGAGGCCGAAATATACTATTCAGATAAACAACCAATCAGATCAGAAAATAATGACTGACCCCAGGGGAGGTCGACATTCTTGACTTCAATACTCTGAAATACAATGTATTCCTCTCCATCGATCAAGTCGTAATTTCCCTTGAATAACCGGTATGTGTAACATTGACCATTAAATTAAGTTCGATCCATCTATTGTTTCCTGATCAATCAACCAGGGTTTCTTCTTTTCTTTGTGTAAAACTAAAGCAATACAATCATGTTAAAAAACAGAGGTTTTAATTTGAGTTGTTAAATCATCTTGCCTTTTCATAAATATATCCTTAATCTGGCTATGTCCAAAATGATTTGCAACAATACCCAATGTTCCATTTGATTCGAAACCAATACACGATGTCCCATATTATTTGAATTCCAATACGTTAACTGCCCTAGGATTGGGCATAAATTTTGCCCTGTCCAAATTTCTCATCGGCAAATACCAATCCTTGTGTGCTAAATCATTCGGACTACTAAAATCAATACAATGGCGCTTTCTGAAATAAAGTGACTGACATAAACTTCAGCTGCCCACTAAACAGCCGATCAAGAATAGTTCAACGATCCACAATCTTTTAAATATTATATGCTTTTCAGCCTTAAAAGGAAACATCAAAACTGTTGCAGAACTTCCCTTTTTGTACTTTGTCTGCATGTACAATCAGTTGTTTAGTGAAAAAGCTTAAATCACAGTACTTCTGACAAGATTCATACTTGTGTCATCTTTTAGTATTTTCCATTTGGAGCTTGGTATGATACCCTCCCACCCCAGATATATCTAGCTTCTTCTGTATTATTTGCTATTTGCTTTTGTGCTGCACCTCTTCATTGTGCTATTGTTAAAGATGCTTATTATACCACTGCTTCAAAAAGTCATTTCCCCCATAATAACCTCAGGGTCCTGGCTAGTCGAAAACCAATCCCCACATGGGCCTTTATTTTAATTATTTCAATACCGCTTAGTAATCTTAGGTGCTTAGTTCGATTCGTCTCTTCATAATCTTTGATTTGAGTACCAATAACTATATCTTTGCTTGTATTTTAAAGAAAAAATGAATATTCTAGCGAGGGGGGCCCTTGACTCGAAAACCTCTCCTAGAGGTGTCTTGGCAATTAATGCCGTAAAACTGACCGAGCTTTTGTCTTCTTTTAATGTACCTATAATTCAAATCCAGTTTCAAAATCTCTGAGAAACTAATGCCAGAGTCTGGACTAAAAAGTCAGGTTTCAGATCCCTTTGACAACTGCTCCTTGTCTCCTTGTTTTCAAAATGTTATTTTTCTCTTTGATGAGTTGGCACTGTGACTTAAAATTCCACGCTTTTTTACACAACAGCCGTTACTCTATTCGATGTCTGTTCATGAGGTTATATTCGTTGCCCTCTTGCCTTTGGGTAAATGTTTGTCTATTACTAATTAGAATAAGCTTATCTCTAAGCTTTTCGTTAATGTTGCATGATTTTGATAGGTTTTAAGGGTTATATTATTCTTTGTCTCTTATGTCTTTGTTTCGGCTCGAACAAAAGTGTGTGCTTGTAGCAACTTTTTTGAAGAGCGGGTCAGTACAACCGAACACCGTAATGAAACACTTTCTGTTTGTACCATCACTGGAACGTCTTTATTTTCCATGTTGGTAATAACTTAGTGATGTATGAAGGGTGATTGGAGTAATTCTTGATGTATAAAAGTGTGTTATCGAGCCCCCTATAGGTGCGGATAATACCACCTGTCAGATCTTACATTACTTTAAAAGTTGTCCACATACTTCTTCTGGTATGCCAAGGTTCAGTTCCTTAAAGAATATGATCCATTTCTTCCAGATGTCTTTTCTGGGTCTTTTCATAGCTTTGCATGAGGCTAAGCCGTCATCTCGTTATAACTTTAAAAGCTTAGGAATTGCTTCTCTCCCTTTGTGAAGCGCAAGTAGTCCAGTTCGGTAACCACTGCCGTTGGCGCCCATCCTGACGTCAAAGATTTTTTTTTTCTATTTATAAATAGAAATAGAATGCACACGAATTTAAAGATGTATCATATAGCAATCTTTTGGGCCCTGTGTCTGTGTGCAAAAGGCCCCTGGCAAAAGCGAGTTGTTCTGTTTTTCTTGTTCTTGTATGACGTCTGTGATCGTCTTGGTCGTCCTTTGTTTCTTCCTGACTCTATTTTTAGTTATACATAAAAAAGAGGAATCTTTAGATTCAAAAGTGCGCCGAAACGCTTATTATATACACTTAATTTAGGCTACCCTGGGTTGCGTGGTTGCTACCACTCCTCGGGCCTAGGTATGTATGGAGACAGTTCATAACTTGGTCCTATAATGGTTGCTTTATTTTTAATTTAAGTGCATATATTTTTAGTTATATGCTCATGATACTTGTCCTGTTGTTTCTTTTTGCATTAACCACACATTCACCCTTTGTAACAAACCACAAACAGATTCGTGAACTCTGGCTCACAGAGTAGTTATACATACCATGGATTTTTAACACATCGCAGTATATCAACACAAATTTCAACCTCGTCCTAAATTGCCCGCACGGGCAAAACATCACACTACACCCTTATTGCCTCCATTTTCGGGATGTTGACAGTAACTATTTTCCTCTGCGGATAAAAGAGCGCCAACATATGAAAGCCGGATAATCACCAATTCAAGGAGACAGAATAAAAAAAGGTCCTCTGGAAACTCAAGTCTTTCCACAAAAAGGTGGTTGAACAAAAATATGTATAAACAAACATATATTCTACTGAAAATAATATACGAGAGTGTAATATTTGCGACATATCATTGGTCAATTCGTCTTACTCCCTTTTCTGAGTAGCATGGTTGGGGCCGGCATAACAAAAAAACCTGTTGAACTATTTCACAAAACAGTGTAAACACTTCTGAAGTGCATTTTTTAGTTCACGCACTATGTAAACAACAATTTAGACAACATACAATCGTCCATTTGACGTATACGTTTGCATATGATCAAGAACAAGTGGTAGTCCTAGAAGTATGAAAACTAACTGCTATCAAAATGGTACAATTTGTTGTAAACACGCTTTACCTTGTCTCATTCAGTTTTTTGCGATTATCAAATATTCTATCTTACTCTTTATAGATGTCTGAAGAACAGTAGTAAGATTGTGAGACTAAATAATGTATACTTAAAGAACTGTCTAATAAGTGACACATGCTTGTAGAAGGGAAAGACTGAAACATGTCGGACATCCATTGCGCGGCACAAAAACAGATCTGATCGCTACTGTATTGCAGGGAAAAACGAAAGATACAAGGAAGAAAGGAAGACCAGCAACATCATGCATCGGCTCATTTCTGAAGCCAGTAGTTTAAGAGTCGTGCATGATGATTCGAACCTGCAGCAACAGAAACGAATGGCGGACCATTGTGATGCAATCAGTACTATGAAGTACATTTTAGTACTCGAGTAGAGTAGAGTAGAGTACAGTATTGAGTAGTCACATTTTGTTCATTACTCGAGAAAAAGAGTAGAGTATTCGGTTTAATTTTTTGAGTAGAGTATTGAGTACTCAATTTTTTCCACTACTTGAACATTCGAATAGAATACCAGGAGCAGAGTTCTGATACTCAAATTAATAACTGTTTTATAATTTATAAATTCAATATTCAATATATTATGACCAGTGATAGGAAGAGTACTGACAAATTTGTTATTTGAGTAGATTTGCTACACCGATAATTATGTTTGATATTCGAAAAGAGTTCTCAAACTTACAGTTGAATGTTAAGGTTAGAATCAAGTTATTATAAAAAAGTGTTTTCCTATATAAATCCAATGCAGTTCGGCTTAAGTTTGTTGTTTCCTCTAACGAATTCAGGTTTGTTGCGGTTTCTATTTAAAATTACACCCTTGGCCGCATAGAATACAGTATTTAAAAAAAAATGTACAACTCAATTTTCTACAACTGGCATTAGAAAGCTCTCTCCGTTGTCAGAAGACGAAGAATGGTCAACGTATGCCAAGTTGAAAATTGGCTCTGTAGTAACAATAAAAATCTAATTTTTTATTGTATTTTTTTTGGTCACATGTGATGATTAATATTTTTTAAATTATTTGATTCTAGCCTGAACAAATGCTATAGCTCTTAGTTTGATATGTAGTTAGCTTTGATTAGAAAAGCGATCAGATGCTGGTACCAATTTACATGTTTAACACTAATTTAACTAAGAGGCCACGGCAACAACTAAAGGTTCAATACTAATTTACAAACTTCATTCACTTCTACCACTCATGATTAGTCTTATTGCATTCGTTTAAATACTCTATTTGGTTCACCAATTTTTACCTGATACGTCTGGCTAATGAACGGAACTTTGAGACTATTCACCTAATCATTCGAATAATGAACGTCGCGAATGAATGGAATCATTGCCGAACGATCAGAAATCCAACTGTTACCGAAGCATTATTTCTAGAGATAATTACTTGGCCAGACGAGTGACTTACTTTTATTTAAAATATAAATATATGTAAAGTTTGACGAACGAAAACTAATTTTGAATAAGTTTTGTACGAAAAGTTTACAAACTTTTTTTCTGTCCGACTAGTTGTTTTTTTAGTTTTCCCAAAATACTCACATTACTCACGCTATTATTTGGGCGAGTACTGGCTTTCTTAAGTAAATATTGAGTAGAGTATCCGAAACCTTTGAGATAGTAGAGTAGTGGGCTGAGAACTCCCGAGTACTACTCCCACTACCGCTATTCAAATACTCCCGATCATTGGATGTCATATGAAGCTCCAAACGACACCATGGTAATTAATTCTCAGAAATCAGTATAACATGGATTTCAGTTTTTGTGTTTCAGATATTCATAGCCATATTAAATACATAGATAAAAAGCTACTAATTCAATCAACATCAACATTTTATCTACCAATTGGACATCTTTGAATGTGCAAACAACACCCTCTATACGTGTCCTCTAAACACAGTGTGTCGCAACTCATCAGGGAACTATACGTGCGATTGTCTTAAAGATCTCAATAAAACAGTAAATGGTGATAGTGAATGTAATGTTAACGAGTTCATTGTTTGTCGTTCTCATGTATTGTTTGTTTCTTTAGCTGCTCGTCTCTCCCCTCCAAAGATGTACCAGGGTTTGTTTGCTGACTGGCGAAGAACATTTTTCCATTCATAATTTCTCAAATATTTACAACTCGAAACACTCCGGTATGGTCGCCATAACTGTTGATAGCTCAAGGTAAATCGTTCTACCAATGCCCGCGTGGCCGGCTAACTGATCAGATTGCTCGTTTCCCTTGCCGGACTTGCAACCTGGACAGAATATCTACACCAGCTTGGTACGCTTGCTGTTTTGATGTCTTCAGATCAGTCTGGGTAGAGCATTGACTTTTTGTTTAATATTTACAAAGGGACTATTGGCTGGTCGTGATACACGTGATTGACTTTACCTTCATACACATGCTGTAAGTGTTTATTCTGGTGTCACCTGACCGCTCTTCTACTACGTCTCCATCTACTCCGGCACTGCTATCTCTCTATACCGACCCGTCAGTAATCTTGTTATCAGGTCGCCCAGCTTGCCTGTTCCTCAATCAATCAGTGGCTTTAACATAGGTAGTTGGTTGCATCTTCTGTTCTGTTAGATATGCTTTAACTTTAGCTCCCTTGTGTCATTTTGACATGCTTGGGAGGTCCAATATACCGGGTGGATAAAAAAAAAACGAGCCGCTTGTTTGAATCATCACAACGCCAATAATTTTGAATATTTTTATAAAATACATTTTATACAGTTACCTTGATAAGTTTTCTTGGCTGTCATTTAATTTTAACGTAATCTATTAACAACTGTTGATACAGTGTACCTGTCTAGAGTACCCCTCAAGTATACCAATATGGACATTTTCATAAAATCGTAAATAAGAAAGCATAATCAGTTTCATGGAAGTAACAAATGGAATTTATTGTTATCATGTTGAGTACTTTTAACATCATGAATAAACTGTTAAGTAGATGTTTAAAAACGTTCACAGGACATATTTTTTATAATTCCAAATAACACAAGTTGAAACCAAGGTTATTAGCTTATGTGGCAAAATAAACTTACCACACCAAAGACATGAAGCACACTTTTTAGAAGTGGCATAGTTATCATTCAAATGAACTGCATTTCAACAGATTTTAATATATTACGTTAAAATTAAGTGACAGTCAAGAAAACATATCACTGTAACTGTATCAAATTTATTTTGTAAAAATATTAACAATTGTTGGCGTTGTGATGATTCAAACAAGCTACTCGTTTTTTTATCCACCCGGTATATCTCCCTCCCGGGCAACACCTGGTGTACTCAGCCACTTGTAAGTTAATAAAGTTGCCAAACTCTAAAATTTTCTGTTAAGCGATTGATTCAAATTATTGCGTGTCAACTCTTAGCAGACTTAAGCTTTTAAATGTAGAGGTATTCAATTTCGAGCATCGGTCTTTTAGACGCTCTCTGAATATTTACTTCATGTTAATTGTTAATCTCTACACGAAAACACACACAAACAATTGTATTGTAATATATGTATAACACACATAAACATGACCTACAGAAAAACAAATTAGCATGGATACATATTATGAACGAACAATCTATAAACAAAAGAAACAAATGCTCTAAAATGTACTCATCGTAGGGTGTTATGATGGAGTGTTTGGTCATTTTCATTTTTCTCCTTCCTTCGTTGATTTTTCAGTCAGTTGTATTGTTAATATCTACATAAATACGCCAATAAAATTGTGACATATGTACGAACACAAGCAACCAAACACACTTTTTTCTGCATGAAATTATGTGTGACCTGTTCAGTCAATATTGAACCAGTGGTAAATAGGCATTTTCGCCTTATGTGTCAGTAATATCGACGACTGAACAAATTGACATTGTCACTTGATAGGTCAATGGATAAGTGACACTGCTGCTAATTAGATTTTTTGACCTTTTGAGTCAGTCATGAACTAGTACTAATAAGACATTTTGATCTTTTGAGTCAGTCACATTTGTATAACTAAATATAAGTGATGAAATAGTTGATTTTGTTTTCATCACTGGTTGTCATAACTGTCAAGAGGTCACATCACAAATATAACTAAGAAGACAATCGCCTTTGACATAATTTGCGAGTATCATCCTAACATAAACAGTTAAACATGAGCGAAATCCCTAAAAACTGACAAAACTTTGCAATGTCTTCACAAGTCATAGAACACTATTAACGGTACCATTAATCCTATTTCTGACCATCGATGACCACAGGTTGAGGATGAGACAACTAGATTAGGATGGTAATGACTAAGTAAGTGACTTCATTTAAGATTGATAGATTAGCCTGACACAGCGTTATATTGTTGCTATAATGATAGAAGTTTGTCATGTGTCGAATAAACACGTTCAATCACAAGAGTTTGGCAACATAATGCCAACAACTGAATTGTGCAAAACATCTAAAACTTAATTTTCAAAGGACGCCATTGTGTCTTCCTAAACATGACAAGGGGGGGGGGGGGGGTAATAATTTAAAACAATTTAAACTCTTTCAAACCAAAGTTTTCAATCCTACTTCTCATCTGGATACATCATGATATACGACTAATGTTATGACGTCAGTCATTGTATTTGGGTGACCACTAGATTGATGATACCAACACGAGAAACGAAGCAATGCGAAGACTCACCCAGATACAATGGTAAAAATCACAGAATTGTACTAATGCCATTCTACAATAGCCAAAAATTAACACTGTTAGAGTTCATTAGCTTGTGGTGAAGTCGAAATATCTGCACCGAGTCCAACAGCTTTATTATTTCTGAAAACAGATTAATGTCGTAATAAAAGGTGGTTGATTTTTTTTTAAATAAACCATGGTTGATCAAATGATGCATCTTTGAAGTCAATGCCACACTGCAATGTCGATAAAAGTATCATATCTAAGACATTTTTATCGAATCATTTTGTTTATTAGTTTGTTTATTAAACGTGTCGAAACCCGTCTACTTCATTGATATATTTTACCTTCATGACGATGTTGTAATCTGGTCTCGCTATCGCCATTCGGACAGTTTTGCATGGTTATATCAAAATCAAATAAATATTTATTAATCATATCTTTCTTGACTGATCCTAAACTCTTATCAAAGTGTGAACGTAGTAGAGATATATACTGATGATTATCATGT
Organism: Clione limacina; assembly: GCA_032362205.1. Lineage (NCBI taxonomy): Eukaryota > Metazoa > Mollusca > Gastropoda > Pteropoda > Clionidae > Clione > Clione limacina. The sequence continues at coordinate 1,427 of JAUUEB010225951.1, read as the reverse complement.
CAAAATGCAAAATTTTATCAAGATAAATGTAAACAGGACTTGATCTTCCGTTTCTTTTCCTAACCAGGACATATCATCAATATATTATGATCTAACTTAACGCATCAAACCGCTTTCAGTAGTTGCAAGTAATGCAAAAAAAAGATTGGTAGACCCTTTCACAACACCGAACCGACCGCTTCTTCACATACATCATGGGTGCGACAAGCCGGTAATTATTCAATCTTCCGACTTGTCTAACACATCAAAGTGCTCATCAAGTAAATTCGGCTCTTATGGTTAACATAGTTTCCTCATAAACAACATCATCCCGAGTAGGTTTCAGTTCGAGAAAAGGCATCTACGCAGTAAGACGCCTTATAGCGTGCAATGATTGACTGAGAGAAATCTGCTCCTTTAACCCATTATACAAGCAAATGTGTTTGTTGTTTTGAGATTTGTGTTTTTGAATGTCGTACATTTAAATTCGGCTTTATAGTCCAACGGTCTAGGGCCAAATCTTGTAATTTTGGAGATCAAGTTTATTTTTGTGTTTATTCTTGTTATGAAGGGTCTTTGGAGTGATAAAACGTTGTTTTAACAAAAATCGAACTTGGGAAATCTAGTTATAGCATAAATTCAAGTCCTTTTTCAGTTTATCTCCACACCTAAGAATCTCAATACATAGCCGTATGATACCACTTTTCATATGTTTATTGATATGCAGTTTTCATTTCTGGGGTCAAGGTCATTTCATAGGTCAAGGTCATTTGGAGTCGATATATTTATTTGATATTTGTTATTATATTTAACCTTTTACATTTGTATTTTTACATTTATCTGCACAAAATTATTAATCAATGTCATTGTAAGGTCATCTTGAATTTTCAATGTCATTTAACACGAACATGTATTTATGTGTAAATTGAGCTAGAAGTCACATTTTTGTTTATATTTGTCCATCAAATTGTAATAATACGACATATATTACTGTCAACTTAATAATTCAAGATGAAAATACTGATAGTTTATTCAACTTCCGGTTTCCTTGCTCTAGATAACCATTTTAAAGACAAGGTCAATGTCAAGGTCAAACTTGAGATTCAAATCTTAATATTGATATTTTACCTTGAACATGACCTTGAAACCAGCATTTTACCTTGGGGTTCTATTTAGAAATATTTGTACTCTATGCAATAGTGCTTAGTTTTTTATTCCACCACCTTGGATTCCAAAGATATGGCAAGAAACAGTCAAAGGTATAATTTAACGTGTAGTTTTCACGGCGACCATCTTGGATTAATGCAAATTGAAAAAAATCAAACCATACGACTTTTGATGAAATGAGCTAATTATATGCTCAGATTCCTCTTTAACACGAATAAAAAAAATAAAGTTTACATTTTTCGTTTATTTCAATGGTTTGTACAACCTCGATGATATCAGCT